>JAUJYS010000372.1:0-24233 GCA_033995665.1 Melogona broelemanni
GAACAGGGTTTTGGTCTCTTTCCCGGCGCTGTACCGGACCTCGTTCCTCTCGTTTTGATTCATAGACGTCCTAACTCACTATTAATTATGCATAATATGCAGTATCTTCGAAATGACTAAAATTATTATTTTTTAAGTTCAAAGCGTCTTTATCTAGACCAAAATTATTGTTATTCTTATTTGATGACAAGTCAATTTATATAAAAAATACTCGTGAATTGCATATTTAAAAAAATAGTTTTAATAATAATTTCTAACACTAAGCGGCCAAACTTCAATTCGGGCGAACATAGCGAACCATCCTGTTTTATCAACGCCAACAATTTCAAAAGAAAAGTAGCACGGGCTCGACGCCGCAAAATGGCGCGCCGTGGTGGTGGCCATCTAATCGACACCCCCACAGCCGCATGCAACAACGTCTCCCCATCATAATTGCATTGTTGAAATCTGGGAGAAGTCCAAATGTAAACACACATGGGAGCGGTTCGCTATTTTTGACTCGACCGTGGTTTTCTATCTCCATGCTGCGTGCCAGTGACACATCGTTTTTAACCTGCTCGAGCATTTGTTGCGGTAAAAGTAAAAATTACTGGGGGGAGGTGAAAGGAATGGGAGATGTTGGAGGTGCGGGGGGATCCCACACCGCTTTGCTGGCGACTTTCTACTTTGGCGTTAAAATAGTTCGTCGCGTGCACGTGGGATGTTGAGAAATCTTGCTAATTCAAGGGTGAATATCGCCTACGATCGACTGACTTGAGTTGGCTCTGGGTATGGGAGAAAAATTAGCAATTTTTCCTCGTTGATTTGACGCCACAAATATGTCAGAAAATATGCTAGTGTTAGATGAGGTATAGTTCTGGTGAGTCAAGCAGTTTATACTGGATAGATGAGTTTACGGCACTAAAAAATGGTCGTTTCTGTTTAAATTTATTTGACGAACCGGAGATAACCGCCGTCTCTACTTCCCTCTTTCCCCTGCTCAACCGCAGCCACCCCCAACAGCATTTAACATCCGTGTTCATGTACGGAGTCTTTCGTCAAAGTGATTGTGTGTATAACTGGCATGCTGACAAGAAGTTTCATTTCAGTTATTATGTTTTGTTTTTCTTATCTGGGATTTCCGCAAAATGAGAAATTTTTATAAATTTTAATATCTGAGTAAAACTAATTTAATTAATGTATTTAATCGTAACTCGATCCTTTTATTTTGTTCTTCAAATTGGCTATAGATCACTTTACGGATATGGCCGACCAGAAAATACGGTCGACCGCTCTTTCTCGCTCCGGAGCCGGAGAGATAGACCGTATTTTCTGGTCGGTCATATCCGTAAAGTGAACTATAGCCTTCAAATTATTCGAATACAGAGTATACGTGTATTGTCCATAATTTATTTTTTTGTGTGAAATAAATATTGACGTTGCCAGCATCCTTCCAGTACGAAAGAAACAAAACCTTTCGCTTTTAATAAGAACTACCGTACAAATAAATACAATAAAATTAAATTAATCATTTGCAGTAAAATAAAACTCATTCACAGTGTGATTACATAATTTACAAATCGTTTATCATATTTTAAGCAAATTTTTTTTTACGTAATACGAATTCACTAATACGAAATACAATTAATATTTTTAACTGTCATTTCTTCTGCGTGCGCATCTAACGGCTTACTCAGTTAACTTTGAAGACCAATCTGAAGGTTATCTCTAAATCGACTTTAGCTCTACCCTACTCATATACCTGCAACGACGCAGGCACAACCAGACGAAGAGAGTGAGGCCTAAACCTGACGTCATCCCTCCACACAAAACTTCAGCAATCCCGTTGCGTTAATAACCTACATTCGACCGCGAGAGCCGGACGAACGGACGCGCGCGGATTTTCCGAAAAAGACCGGCTCTAGGCGAACGAACCCCACCCAACTCCACACATAGATCCCAATACCGGATTCCCCTTAACCTCCTTTAATTTCGCCCGTCAGCAAATAATAATAATAAAAAAAACGTCGCACACCCCTCCCATGCTGACTGGCGCGTAACGCAAAACCGATCGCCTCCACGCCGATGGCCATACGCAAACGTGCGCACGTGCACGTAGATGTGGTCCGCCCAGCACACGCGCCCCCCATCTACTCTTACGTAGCCGAAAAACCTAACCTATAAATACGCGTTGCCACTGGCTTCGGCCATTTTAATGGTGGACGCGGCGAGAGTGAAAGTGGATTAAGCGGTGGTGCTATTTTTTTTTTTGGTTTTTTGGTTTTTTATTTTTCTTCTGCGGCCTCTTGTCCTGATTGGGATTATCGGTCCACGAGGATCAGTTCGCGTTCGCAGCTCTGTGCAGGCGGTCATCCGTGATTGGGAGTTCTCCCGCTTGCTGGAATACACACACGTGCTGCGACCAGAGAAACACCTTTTGTCCCAACCACTAGACGACGCTGATCCTGGAAGTGGAGCGGAGAGGTCGAGATGAAACTACTGTTACTCGTCGTGGTGGCAGGTTAGTCTAGACTTGTATTAGGGTTTCCGCTCGGTTGCGCGCTACATTGACCCGGGTTTGGTCGAGCGAGACAAATGTGTGGATGGGTTTTTTTTTCTGATACATACCGGAGCTGTTGTATTGTGAATGATTGCCGTATTTGGTTTATTGGAGAGATTGGGTCGTGCTGGCGTTCTCAGTGAGCCATTGTTGCGGTTTGTTTTATTAAGAAAAGTACAAGTCATTGGTGTTGTGCTTTTTTATTATTGATGCATATTACGATCGTTAATGCATTTCAATTAAGCCATCAGGATTTTCGTGATTTATTACCATTCAGTTCGATAAAATGAAAGCTTGGAACTTGGGCCGAAAATATTTCCCCATGAAAAATAAATTTCTACATATACGTTTGAAATGTTGCTAATTAATTAAGGACATTCCAAATCCAAAATTTGTTTATTGCCGTATATTTTTATTTTGTACTAAAAAGGTTAATTTTATTGTTCACGAAATAAAGTTATCGAAATTTTCTATGAAATTGATAAACCAGTGTATTCTGAAATCACATAATGCAGTTTCAACATAAACAAGCGAGCATTTATCAAAATGTATTTGAAATGTTAGTTATAAATTTTTTACATAATAGTTTATTTAATTTTACCAGATGCCTTTTTAATGCATATTTTTTGTTGAACTATGCATTGACACAATATATTAATAAATAGCCGTCATAAATTTTCCAAAATAAATTTAAAATGTAGAGTAACATATGCGTAGAGTAAATATGAACCTATTTATTACTCGTAATCAAGTTCACAGTTGTTTGAATCCATGGCACCAATTTAATACAGGGAATCACGCAAAAACTGACATGAATTTATTTCTTCCTTGCCGATGAAAATGATTTATTTCATCTTGCAAACCAGTTTGAAAAGAATAATACCCCGCTCTAATGTCGTCTACCCAAGAATTAAATTCGTATCTCGCTTAGCAAATGGGCGGACTAACGAGTGGAGTAGGTCAATTACAGGGTGTTTCCAACTGCAAATAAGTGGCATGGATGTTTTCATCTCACTAACGAACATAACCGAAAGTAACCTTCAACGCTCTTAGGCAATTCACACCCAGCAGACGGTTTGATCAAGGTTCGCGTGAACTGGTCATTATGAAAGATCATGATTAAACATTCCCCAGCATTCGGTTTCTTCTTAAAATCGTGTTAAATTTGGGGTATATTTTGTTAGATTAAAAACTGGTTCATCGTATTTGCATATGTGTCCGTGAAACAACGTGCTTGGGAGAATTATCTTAATTTTAGGCTAAGATATACAATATTTTGCAACATTCATTGTTCCACTTGCTAAGCGAGAAAAAAAAAGAAGAAAAAAGATCAGTGTCATTTATAAGCTCAATTAGCAGACCATTAAAGTATTTAACAGTGAAATAGTCAGGCGTATGCCAGAACTGGAATGAAATATCTAATTAGAAAGACCCATTTTCTCATGTACAACAGAGTCCATATGAAATACATACATGTGTATGATAGCAATTTTGTGTATCTAAAATGTTCTAGATTATAAATTCATGTGTTTAGATTTAGATATATATTTGGCAATTACCGCACCGTAGCATTATGATAATATGTTGGAATATATGGAATTGTACTGTTTGTTAAAGAGGCCTACTCATTCCCCCTTGGGGACGACTTGGTAATTTGGAATTTGACCTAGACCTAGGTAGGAATTTTTAACGTTTAAATATGAAATTTGCTACAATATACTCGAACGCTTTTTCAACATCCACCTTGCCGTCCAACTAACATCAACATGTGTCTCTTCAACATTTAAATGCATTAAAATGAACAATAAAAATTAAGAAATAATAAAATTCATGTGTTGTAGCTAAGAGGAATTTAGCAAGAATAAGTTCGAACGCTTTCACAATATTCACCTTGTCGTTAAAATCTGTGACTATTATTCAAATCTATTAATTCATAAACGTTTGATTCAGATGACATGTTTCGTATTATTAAAACGTTTTTAAGGAAATTGCCAAATATCTTCTCGAATGCTTTCGAAATATTCATTTATGCCCTCGTTTCAATATACAAGAATACGCCTATGATCACCAAATTGATTAAGTGCAAGCTTAATGCATTAAAAAATAATACATCTGCTGCTTGTCAGATTGGGTCGAAAACATATTACGTAATTAGCTAGTAGTCCGCGGCCTTATTTGTTGTTCAGTGCAGGATTGAAATCTCGTCCCAATTTATAATTATAAAAGTTTACAACAGCAGCAACAGCCAGTCCTACTCTGGGGAAAAAGCAGCCGCCGGCAAAAAGATTCGATCGACCTTAATCCACCCATATACGACATAAACTTCATCACCCCAACCCATATAAATTTTATCGCCCCAACCGTTAACCAATCCATGAGAGCGTAAGAGTGTTATACGGTGTTAAGAAAGGTAGGAGAGAGAAAAAAAAGCCAACCGCGCAATGCCAATTGCCTAAAGCCTTGTTTCGCTTTCATTCGACGGGCGATAAAAAAATCATTTAGCCGAAGTCACTCAAAAACGTTCCCCGAGACAGAAGAGAGAGAGAGAGAGAGAAAAAAAAATTGATCTAGAAAAAGCAATTTCGGTTGTCTCAATGCTACGTGATGTAATGCCCACCATCACCGCCACCATCACCGCCACCATCTCCAACGTTATTCGGTTGCATGACCCAGCCTCTTTTTCTGCTTGTTTATCCGCTACACATTTCCTGCTTTAGCGTAGAAGTTTGATAAACGTTAGTTGGCGGTGTGGCTACCAAGCGCGTACATAAAACCTATAATTAACGAACACATTTCGGTCTGCGTGCGCCGGTCTTTAGATCCCCAACCAACATGGTGGGTACTGGTCAAACACACACTCACTCTTCCCTGAAGACAGTAGAGTAGTAACCGGGAGGCCCGGGGCTACGTTTCGTTTTTAGGTTATATGGACGTGGGCACACAAATTAATAAGATGTAGGTATAGAACTGGTCCGTCACGTATAGGAAAAGTAGCGTACTATCGTCAACATATATAGCGCATAGGGAGCTATCGCTCCAGCTACTTGACTTACGTGTTTGCTGTTCTGAAATCCGAACCAGAAACACGTGACGTGACGGAACGTGCGGGACACAGCACGTGTCGCACGATCGAATGTCGCTATTGGTCAGTCGGCAGAAGAGGGCGGGGTTTCCGTTTTGCAAGAGGCAATTATTCCGCGAACATAAAATAGTTCCTGAAAGAACGGTTTTTCTTTAAATTTTGTCAATCGTGATGGGGCAAAAATCGTGTTTATTGTCGCGTGAAGTTAAATTGTTGTATTATTAGAATTTATTTTTAACACAATAAAACTGATAAAAAATGAGTTCCTGATATAATGTTAGTTATAAAGGTAGAACGTGCTAGAAATTAAAACGAAAGGATTAAATTTACAAAAGTTGTTTTATTTAATGAACCACGGTTTTTATAAAAAAAAAGTTTATCGCAACGTAATTTTATAAAGTGCCCAAATGTGGAATTATAAATACCTTTTTATGTAATGACGACGTTGTAATCACTACATTTTCATACAAAATGTTAGCCAGAATTGTTTATCGAATAGAGCGTCGATAAATATACCGGAAGCTCTATATGCTCTCTCTATTCAGCACTGGTTAAAAATTTGCAACTTACATCTTGTTTTAAAATCTTGTTTTTTTTATTTTTTGAAGCTTGTTTGAAATTGTAATTGCAAATTCTAAATTGCAAAAAAAATTGCCTAAATTATAAATATTAGTTTCATGTGTTTATCACAAATTCGATAACTAACGAGAGGTACAAATAAATGTTGTAATAAAAAAAATATATCGATTATATTGAGTATGTAGTTTAATTTCACGTTAAACTTATCGTTGAGCGCTTTTATTATTTGTCCAGTTATTGACAGATATTTTGGTGTTAAAGGGACATTGTTATTCAACACGATGTTCACCTTGATTTTTTATTTGGCTTTAGTACGCCCTAAACAGGCCAATGTCATCGATAAAATATTTGATAAAATTGCATAAAATACCGATAACCTTCGTCTTCGCGTCGCCCAAATTTGCCTGTTTAGATAGAATTTTTGGGCAGGGGTGTATAAGGGGGCTTGACTCCATCGGACTAAACGCACTCTCAATTAGAGAGGCGTGTGCGCTTGTGTCCACGCTGACGCGAAACGGGGACAACCAGTTCGAATCTCTTATATAAGCGACAACTTAGAAATTCATAGGCCGATTTCGTAATCGATTGCGCGAATCAACTACGCCGTGATGGCCGTAATTATATCGAAGATAAGATACCGGGTTCTCTATAGATTAGCGATATTACTAACGAATGCTCTAACATAATATGTATTTTGTTTACAGTCTGGTGTCCTGATTTTTCACTGTCAACAATTTTTTGTTGACCGAGCGCAATGGATACAGCTACTTGTGTATCCAGCCATGCAAAGACATCATATTTGATTTGAATATTTTATTTGATGTAAAAACATCTGGCTAAAAGAATTGATATTTGGTGTATAACCACTAGAGAGCGCAAGGTTCAAGAGCGAATATTTAATGCACGTCTGTAGTGGATGACATGACGGTAGAGGTAGTTAGGATCCTAATGTATGTATGTGCAAGATAATGAGCCCGACTTCGCCCGGGATAAGGATGGAGGAAGTTTATTATAAAATACTTGACCACTAGACCTTAACCCCGCTTTGGAAAATATGAAATGACGTCACAGTGTGGCCTTCTGTTAAAAAAAGGGTTTTTGCTCCACCAATCAGCAATAACGGTGCTATCGATAATATTCGCTCGTACACATACATATGCCCGGTTAGCTCAGTCGGTAGAGCATTGGACTTTTAATCCAAGGGTCATGGGTTCAAGTCCCATATCGGGCGTTGCATTTGCCAAAGTATTTTTTTCTCACATCACGTTTATTGCCTTAATACCTCAGCGCTACAAGAACATCTTTCCCCCCGCCATAGCCCCCCCCAAGGGGCTGCTTACGGGTTCAAATTGTAAATTGTAAATTAAATTCGCGACACTACCATTCTTGATCATAGATGTCGCCATCTGTTCGGACTGCTGCCAACGAACACACTGACACGTGAAACGTCCTTTCCTTAAAATATAGTATAGATTGAAGCACATCGAATTATAAATTCCATTTTTTTTTTTTTTCGAGCCTTAAAAAGTTATATCTAATGTATTTCATGCGTGGCGATTACAGGGACAAGAGCATGCAGGGAGTAACTTAATGGTAAAGCTAATTGATATTTTACCTAACCTATCAGGTACAATATGTAAGCCACATTTAAAAATACAATTACCAAAAATCAACACCACCCAATGCAATTCTCTCCAGGTTTTAAAGTCATCGATTTCTCTAATGCCAAGCGCTCTCCAATAACAGGTAAATGGGCGTGGTCATCTTAAAACTAGTTTTTTTCTTCTCCGTCGTGCGATGCTGACTGGATGTCATGTTACCTAACGGAAACAACTTCACACCTTCGCTTTCAAATGGTTCCGCATCTTTATCAGAATTCTCAATCGATGTATTAATTTGTAGTTTTTTTTATGAGTGTTTGTTACTTTGATGCAGCTGTTTGTTTTGTGACCCAGTTCTAAAATTTTGTTTTTATTTTGTTAAAATAACAAAACAGGGGACGAATTATTTGTAATCAGAACATAAAAAACTTAGATTGAGATCAGGTTTCCTCTTGGGAATGCAAAAAACACTACCAATATAACAACATAATTTCCTTTAAAATTATTATCTTGTCGCTGCGGCTTTATTGCCATAGAGGTATAAATCCTGTAGTGATAAGTACTAAAGTGATTTAACAACAAAAAAAATTATTGCTGCACTGTAAAGCAAATTTTCGTATTTTAGTATTAAAATGATTTTTGTTTGTTGTTTCAGGAGTTGTGTTTATTTATAAGACTTTTTCCCTTTAAACGTATTTTTTTTTAATTTAAGTTACATTTCATAGACCTCGTCAGAAATTTCAATACCACACTGAAATATACAATAATACAATGAAAATCAGCATCATAAATAATTTTCTGGCCTTCTATGTCCTTTGCAGTCGCCCTGTGCTGTCCAGGGACATGGTGCTTGGATCTGTCCAACGACAATAAGAATGTGTCCTCCGTGGTCACATCGTCGACTATCGACAAAATCGATATCGACGATGAACTGGACAAGAGCGACAACTCGACGTCCACTCCGGATGTTGACGACGTGGATGCGGACGACGAACTCCACGGTCGAAATGGAACAATTGTCACTGGAACCTTGGCCAACGGAACGCTGGTCAACGTAACGCTGGTCAACAGAACGGTTGTCAACGAAACACTGGTCAATGGAACCTCGTCGACCCTCCTCCCAGAAGTGGATGAGGTTGACACGAACGACAATGACACGATCGGCAACAACGAGACCACGCCCGATAACGAGACGGACAAGAAGGACGATGACCACAAGAAAGTGTCACCCAAGAAGGAATCTGCATTAGATGGACGAGTAAAGGTTTGTGCGAAATTTATGATCTTGTAGTTGATTCTCTTTTTTAATGATTTAACAATTAAATAATAAGTTTAGCTCGAAGATGTTCATGAATTCTTGTAAATAGTAACAATTATTTTTAACAAGAAAATTGAAGCTACTGAAATGTGTCTAATAAATTACCTATTGCCAAATTAAAGAATTAACAGAAAAGAGTACGTATTGCCAAATTTCAAATTAACAATTAAAATTATTTTAGTTGTCCTATTTTTTAACGTATATAAACCTTGGGTGACTTATGTATTGTTTAAAATTGTTGTTAATATTATAAATTATTGATTAATATATATATTTAATTTGACTTTCGTGTTTCTCATAGCATCTTTATTATTTAACCTTTTTTTTTCAAATTTACGGTAGGTGACACATAGGTGCTTGCTAAAAATTGTAACTAGTTCTCTTTCACAAAATAGACAAAGAACGTGCTTATTGTGATTCTTGTGGTTAGTAAAAATTAAAACAACATAATTAGGTTTACAATAAATTGATCAACTGCGTTGTATAGTGGAATATTAAGTTATTTTAAGTCAAACAAAGAGTGGTGATACAATGGTAGTCTGTGCCGAAATACTCGATCATATTTAATTCCTGTTTGCCAATATCTGCATTGGTGTTTGTCGGGGGTATCGACGAAGCCGCTGGCAGTGCGTCTTTGAAATGTATTTAAAAAAACTTCACGAGCCACTTTCGATCGCATTTTTTTTTGGTATAATCGTAGCCGGCAACTATGTTTTCTTAAACTTTCGCTTCACGTTCGCGGCGTCACGCACTTTTTCGTAATCCGGTTATGACAAGACTGATCACCATTAGACCTAAATTCCTAAAGGAAAACACCTATATCCCTGATCACGCCTAAGCGAGCACACACGTACATGTGCGTGTGTGTGTACACACCACCTTTTTTCACTGTACTTTTGCAACGACCGAATATTATCTGAAAATTAGCAATCTAAAAAAACGTTTAATTGACCAAGCGCAATATTTGGATAACATTAAATATCCACGCAATAACATAGTATGGACTGCCTCTTCGCGCTAAAACTTTGCGACTATCTGCATAAAAAATCTGCATTTAAACATTTAAAAATTCTGCATTTGTGTTCAATTTGCAAGTAATGCCGTTTCAATCACTTTCATATCGTTTGACAAACAATGTGACCAAATTTTAAAATAATCGTAATGAAAAGTACTTATATACGTATTATTTATCATGTTCAATTATCTTTGAAGCAAGTTATACAAATTTATTTTGGTGTTAATGCGAAGGTTAATGTTCTTAATTCATTTGAATTGGGTTTAAGCTGAGCAGTGAAGCGTGGTAAAAAAAAACCGCTGCAAAGATCAGGACATGAACCTGTCACGTGCTTAATGCGAAAGACGCTGCTCCATTTCCAAAACTCGTATTTATAACGTACACACGTCCCTATTTATTGTAGTGTTTGGTCAAAAACCTTTTTTTGTTT
This sequence comes from Melogona broelemanni, assembly GCA_033995665.1. Taxonomy (NCBI): domain Eukaryota; kingdom Metazoa; phylum Arthropoda; class Diplopoda; order Chordeumatida; family Chordeumatidae; genus Melogona; species Melogona broelemanni. The sequence continues at coordinate 10,565 of JAUJYS010000372.1, forward strand.
GCTTTGCTTGGGAAACATTAATTCTACTCTTATACATATAGCATGAGGTGTGAGGAATCATTTTCATAAAAATTGCCAGTGGTATTCTGTCTTGAGCATCATGCTGCTTGGTTTCATGTCATGGTTGTACTTGAACACAGGACGGCGCTAAAATCGCCAATTATATTCCTTATAACTGTCCTGGTGACGTAATCGAATATAGGATTCCTATCTTTGTCGACGCTATTGGCAAGCACGAAAAAAGACACAGGTGTTTACCTATGGTTGATGACGATGCACATGTATTGTAATGTACATGTGCCTTAAATACCTTGTTGGGCTCCACACCCTGTAGCGATGGTGGCGCCCTACTGTGTTCAAGTACGCTCGTTAAATGATAGTCTGCAATCGGGTGTAACCGTCTTCCCACGGATTGGGAAGCCTGTAAAAAAGGGTTTCGCCTATTAAACATACTCTGATCGATGCGACAAAAGATAATTTTTATGGCGAAGACAAATCTTAAGAATTGTTTTAGCTAAATACTTAAAATAAAAATTAAAAATATGGTTGAGACAATTTAATCATGAAGTTGCACAACAAAATAGAAGTTCTATAAACACTAGCTTTCAAGCCAAAGAAAAAGATAAAAATGTGTGTTTTTATTTTGTTAATTTAACTGACGAAGTAAATTGTCTCAACTACCAGACATTTAATGTTTCTTCTATATTTATTTAAGAATTTACTAGAGTTAGAAAAATAATTATTCTTTTTTTGGTTAATTTTTTGCCAAACGAAGGGTACTTTGTTGAACTTTTGTTTGTTCTTTCTCAAACTTGCGTATAATTCTTTGTTAAACATGTGTTACATGGTATACTAATAGGAATCAATTTATTCACGTTAATTTTTGTTTCAAATTTTGAACTAATTTGCAGACTGACAAACGTCACGTCCTCTACACCGTTCCCGTGTCCAGTGTTCAGGGCCAGCAATATTACTACCAGGGTAGCAGCGGCTACTACCCGACCAGTGGTCAACTTGTAGAGACCAACTACAACTACAATCACTACACCCACAACAGGGGCTACGCCGACACCATTCCCGGTGTCCAAGCCCAGGACTATCCCATCTTGGACCGAGTGCCCGAGACTCGATTCACCTGTACCGGACTTCCTGTTGGCCTCTATGCCGATCTGGAAACCAGATGCCAGGTACGATCACTCGGAAATGTGTGACCTTTTGGGAAACCCAGGTAAAGTCCGGGAAATGGCACGACGCATGCCGTGGAGCAGAGAACCATTTCCCGCGAAGAGCTGTGAGGAAGGAGAATTGGTTGCAGATGCCGCTAATGCGAGATCATTATGCGGCATTGACTGAGCCAAATTCGTGGAGTCATAGATGCTGCGTCGGTTCGACAATATTCGCGTAAAATAATTTGCATTTGAAAAAAAATAATTATTCAATTTCACTCATATTTTTTTAATGGTTAAATGACAGTAACTATTAGCGTTTCTTGAGAGGGACCAGACTTTTGTAGGACCTTTAAAATTGCAATATTTTATTTGTAAAACTATTTATGTGAGATGAAAAATTTTGGAGAATTTAGCAATCTTTTAATCTTAATAGGAGTTATATCACCGTCATTTTATTATAAAAAAATCTCATTTGATGCATGGTTGCGCGATAAAATTTGAAATTCTCCTCACAAATGCTAGACTGTGAGGTGGCGTTCAAAAAATCAATCAAGTCATGGCAGATCTATCGTCATCTATCGTCCATAAAGCATTATCAGCGTTCCTCACAGTAAATTAATATTTGATTAAGCGCAGCTAGCGGTAACAATTGTAGCTTATTGTCACTTCACAAATTACAAAAAGAGCGCCACCTAGGTTTAAAGCGCAACGTCGCATTTCTCAAATCGAATATGTGCGACTGGTAGCGACGCCCTCGGCCTTTATTGTACGTCTTTCTGGAGAGTATTTTCCGCGTGAAGGGACAAAAATCAATTTTGTGTATTTTGCGCAGACAAACAATAAATTGCAGCACGTGCAAGGCAACATGGGGCGCGATTCGCAGTTTGAGTTCGCTATGCTGACGCGTATTAAAGATGTGACGTCACATCGCCGAAGCGAAACTGCCTTTTCAGGCACGTCGTGGGCAGAAACAGAATCTATTTGCGAGGAGGAAATATAAAAATGCGTCTCCTGATGCGTGGGCGTTAGATGTAGATTGCGTCATTTTCTTGAGGCTCTACCGATCTATCTGTCGATTAATATTCAAATATTTTTCTCCTTTTTTCTCCCCACCCCTCTCCTTCCAAATCTCACTATCGCTTCCAAATAAACAGGTGTGGCACAACTGCCAAGCTGATGGACGCCAGGATAGCTTCTTGTGTCCCAACGGAACGCTGTTCAATCAGGTATGTGCTTGGGCCAAGCTTACTTTTGCTGCTGCACTGCAAATCGCGACATCTGAAATACTATTATCCCATTTAAGAATTTTTCGACGTCTTGCATTGCTTATTGTCCAAAAACAAATTTATAAATATGAGGTCAGAGAAAAAAATACAAAAAACTCACTATTGACCTTTTTATAACATTTTGTACATTCTTAGAGTTCAAATAATTAACACCTCTTATTTTCTTATTTCAATTTTACTCGCAAAGAATTTGACCTCCAGTGTACGAATATGCTGAAATTCAAATTTTATTTACATATCGTTTTATTACATTTGAGGAGGAGAATAAAATTACTGTAAACAAGTTGGTGTGCTAATAAATGTGTAAAACTGACAAATTATTGTCCTTGGCCGAAAATTGCGTGACATTCTGCCAATAACTTCATAAATTAGAACGGTATTTCCAGATATCTAGCAGCGCAGTTCTCGCCTTCCAATTTGAAACCAACCAATGAGCAACACTATCTGCCTCACGTGACTTTTTTCTCACCAATCATTTTCCGTTTTATAGCAAGTGCTCGTCTGCGATTGGTGGTACAACGTCGAGTGCAACGACGCTCCCCAGTACTACGCCAGCAGCTCGCAGCGCTACCAATATGACCAGAGCCACGGCGCCCGCTACACCTACAACACGGCCGGCAACTACCAGCAACAGGGCTACCAACAGGGGGCCGGTGCCCGGGGTAGCAGCCAGAGCAGCGCCAACTACAACTACGCCACCGGAAACACTGGCCGCTATTACACCACGGGAGCTGTCTACGCTACCACACCCAGCATTGGACAGTCCGGCTACACCAACGTTCAGTTCGTGTTAGGCGGGGTAGGCCAGCAGGGATCCAAGGGCTATTCCGGCCAGGGCACTTCCGGTCAGTCCTCCGGATACGCGGCGTCAGGTGGCGCTGCCAATCAGAATGCTTACAATGGTCTGTACTACGTTAGCACACAAAGCAGTGCTGGATCGGGTTACGGTGCTGGATCCAACAACAATGCTGGATCGTCCCAGAGTGCCGGATCCGCCTATAATAAAGGATCGAGCCACAATGCCGGATCATCGTATAATGCTGGATCAAGCCAAAATGCGGGATCTGCTTACAATGCTGGATCAAGCCAAAATGCCGGATCTGCCTACAATGCTGGATCGAGCCAAAATGCCGGATCTGCCTACATTGCTGGATCGAGCCAAAATGCCGGATCTGCTTACAATGCTGGATCAAGCCAAAATGCTGGATCAGCTTACAATGCTGGATCGTCCCAGAATGCTGGATCCAACTACAATGCTGGCTCGTCCTACAACGCAGGATCGAGTCAAAATACCGGATCTGCCTACAATACTGGATCGTCCCAGAACGCCGGATCCAGCTACAATGCTGGTTCTAGCTACAACGCCGGATCGAGCCAAAACGCCGGATCCGCTTACAATGCTGGTTCCTCCTACAATGCCGGCTCCAACCAAAACACCGGATACAACTACAATGCTGGACAGTCCCACAATGCCGGATCCTCCTCCAGCTACGGCTCCCGATCCAACGCCTACTCCAACACGGCCGGAAACAGCAACTCCAACACGTACTCTAACTCCAACTCCTATTCCAACGCCGGATCCAACTTGGTCAACCGCGGCGAGAGCACCAGCTACTACTACAACTCTCAGACTGGTCTCGGCTCCAAGCCTAACCAGAACCGCAACAGCGGTCAGTACCTGCCACCCGGCTATGGCTACAACAAGGGAACTGACCACAGCTCCTTCTCCTACTCCACCAGCTACGGTCAGGCCATTCCGGCCGCCCAACCGGCACCCTACGTCCCAGTGGCCACCCCAGCCCCTTACGTTCCAGTCGCCACCCAGGCACCCTACGTGGCCCCCGTCACCTACCGACCACCAGTTGCCTACCGACCAGTGGCCTCCCCTGCCCCCTACGTCCCGGTGGCCACCAAAACCCCATATGTCCCTATCGCCACACCAGCACCCTACGTACCACCAAAGGTCGTGACCTTCCCACCATACCGACCACCGGCCACCTACCGACCATACGTAGCACCGGTCACCCAGGCCCCTGTCCCCACCTACTCGGAAGTAGAGGTCCTGTACCCAGAAGTCCAGGTACCAAGAAGACCAGCACCGGTGGCTCCGACCTACCAACAGACTGGAAAGGGCTACTACCAGACCCCACCACCACCGGTCCAAATCCAGCAAACTGGCAAGGGTTACTACCAGACCAACCCAGCACCAGTCCAGCAAATCCAGAGGGTCCAACAAGTCCAGCAGACCGGAAAGGGATACTACCAGACCAACCAACCAGCCACCTACACCAAATCCCAGACCCTCCCGGTCATCCAGTACCCCGTGCCACAATCCGCCAACTGCGGCACTGACACCTACAACACCGGATCGCCCACCCCGGCGCCACCCGGTGAGTACACCGTGTCCTGCAAACACGAGCAGCGTGGTGACGAGGGAAACTACGTGGTGGCACCGTCCGTTGTCACCCAGCGACCGATCCGACCCATCCCGACCATCGCCACCAGAGCGCCCGGCACCAAATCCGGCTACCAGTACAGCTACTCCAACCAGGTGTCGGGAGGCCCGGGCTCCAGCTACGAGTCGTCCTTCTCCAGCAGCTACACGCCTAACCACCCGGCCGCCCCCATTTCCGGTTCGGCCCCTAGTTCCGGTTCCGCTCCCCAGGTGTCCTACCAATTCGCCACCCCGCCATCGGCCGTCCGAGCTGGCCATGTCCGGCCCACCTACGAGGTACAAATTCCCCGAGTGGCGGCGCCACAGGCCCAGCAGCCCCAGCAAACATCCGGTTTCCAGTACAGCTTCCAGTCTTCCGGTCACGATAAGGGTGCGCCCGGTAGCTACTCATCCGGCGCAGCATCCGGATACGGCAACTACAACAGCGGTCCGGCACAAGACTCTTATGTCAGTCCGGCCGCCGTCTCCGTTCGTCCTCAGTACGTGGCATCGACGGTGGCGACGCCGACGGTCACCTTCGGCAACAAGGCGACGGAAGTCGAAGACGAGGAAGCCGCTCAAGTCCAGTACTAGTCCGTAAAGATCATGTGTAGAGAGCCAATTCAGCGTGGCTGTCAGATTGACCAGCTGCAAGAAATGAACACTTTTGTGGCGACCATTTTGCCTCCTGTTGGGAAGTGCTTGCCGCGTGGAAAGACTGCCAGTGACGCACCGAACCCCGATTACAAAGAAAATAAAGCAACTGGTTTTTTAAAAATAATTAAGGGTCATTGAAATTCGATAAACATCATATCTTGAATAAATTTAATTTTAGGAACTGAAAAGCAAAAAGGAACTGTAGTTTACTTGTCAGAAAAACTTTCAAAAACTATCTTTGTTTACAATCAACTTAATAAAATAGTGTTTTATCTATCATCCCGGTCTTTACCGTGAAATGAATCCGTGACTCCTACGAGCAAGTAGGGACGACATGTACAGCGAGGAAGATCAAATTGTCTTCGTGTCACAGATTTGTAGCACGTGTGAAAACTTTTAATTAAAAAACATCACATGCGGCGAAAATTCATCGATATTCACTTTATAAGTTATTGTCACTGTGCCTATATCCTAGTTTAACATTTTCTTTTTTTTTGTGAGAGTCACGATAATTATCTTTTTTGAATGTTATTCACGATATGTTCAACCGAAGTTCTGTACATTATGCTCAAATGATGAATTTTGCATTTGCACAAGAATATATTTTTTTGTTGCCGGTGTTCTATTTATGTTTGATTGTATGCAGAAATGCAAGTTTTGATACCTTTGCGGATGTAATGTTATTTTAATAAAATATGTTTTGAAATATACCTCGAGTTGTTCAGCTTAATTTGATAGCATTACATTGAATACGAATAAGGAATTGCCTAAAAGCTGGCAACGACGTTAATATTTTATTTGTTCATACAATAATACTTGTTATGACAACAAATAATTTACAAATGAAATATTTATGTACACGACCATGCACGGGTCTCTGAATCGTTCCAAAGTCGACTATTATAAAGTTCGTGTATTTAATACTTATTTAAATACTTGGTTATTTATTACTGTATTTAATAATTGGTAAATACCGTAATGCTGTACGGTACTTTTCTTGTGCACTTTTAGCTAGTGTTTTTCTGTTCTTAAATTTATTAGGTTCCTCTAATAGGGGAATTTGTGTAATTTCATTGTGTTTAATATGAGTTGAAACACTTGCACGCTTATTGACAAACACCTCCTGGTAAAATTTTGTTGATGGCGGGGAAAAAAGCTTCTAAAAGCCACCTAATATCGTTACGACGCCTTCACAAAATTAAATATGAAAACATGCTTCACACAGGTTGGTACTCTTTTTTATATATAATGCTAGTGATTCATCAAAATCAGAGTTTCAATCCGATCAGTGGGAGCCAGGCTTACAGCGGTGGAAAAGTCTCCACTGGCCGTGATCCACTTACGCTCCGTCCGAATTAGGATCAAGCGTGATCCATTAATGTCAAAAAAACATTTCCTAATGCACCGTTCACTTTCAATAGAACGGCGTGCGCTCAAAAATTTATATGTGGCTATTGAAGTAAAGAAATATGTCCCACCCCTACGTGTTTATCCATCACCGTTCTATTGCAATTTAATGGTTAATGCCCCTCACCAAAGGTTGTGCCCCTCACCAAATGGCTCTACGTTGGCGAGGCGAGTGGCATAATGCGTTGCCTTTGTGCAATTTGATACTAAAAAAAACAACATTTTGTTCACCTAATTTTTACAACCAAATTTTGTTAATATATTTTTTTAAATTTTCAATTTTTTTAAATTATATAATTAGCTGATTATTATTACAGGAATACTTATAAATTTATATATTTTTTTTAAATATTACAAAAAAATATTACAACTTAAAAAAAGTATAATAAAAAAATTACATAAATTAATTTTTAAAATAAAAATATAAAATGTCGCACTTTCTTATCGATTTATTATGGGAGCGTTGGGGCCGGCTTGCCGGGTGACGGCGCCACTCCTCTAACGTAGTAGTAGCGCCCCTAGCGACCGACACGAAAAGCGCAGTTCAAGTCGGAGGTCAATGGAGAGACGCACGTACGTCCAACTTTTCGGCCGAAGTATTTGATTTCATTAGGTTCTTAGAGCAAATGACAATTGTTCAAAGTAATGCTAACAGTTTCGGGGTGTACCTAGATCATCTGTAACGTGAGTAAAGAACTTCTTTGTACAAAAATAACGAAAAAGAGGAGTAAAAAGTGAGGCCTAACGGCGCCCAACTAGAAAGAACGCAGCACCTTCTGGAAAAAAGGCCCTCAAGCGTCACATTCGTCACAGGCTGTTCGCAAGTTACAACCAATGTAGCCAAATAAAAGTACTTTGTGATAATCTTTTTAAAAATTACTAACTTGGTTGGACATTATTATTCACAATTTAAAGAATTGACAAGTTTTTACAGTCTAGTATTTTTATTAACAGATGTAAACAGACTTACACGCAGCAAAACATTCATCGATGATCAATTCTCAAGCGAAGCATGACACACAAATAGGTGAATTGAGGTTTTTTTTATAACTATTTAATACACGAATGGGGAAATGGCCAATTTGAGAATTTCTTAAAACAAAATTCAATAATGTAAGTATATCGTTTATGCTTTATCCGTTGCTTAAAAGTTAAGGAAAATAATATTTATACATCCTAAACTTTGCCTTCACGGCATAAAACATATCTGGTTGGAGTATTTCATGTGTCAGTTCATTGTGCATTCGTTGTCTCGATAAAAAATAGATTTTTTTTTTTGAAACAATTCAATGTTCTATGTTGTTTCAAACTGAAATGCAATTTTGCATGATGTATATAGCAATGTCAATACAAATCAGTGCTTAAGTCTGCGAAGTTGAGAATTGTCAGTTTTCTTTCACGAAAACATTTCTCCGGCAGCTTCGACCCGGATCGATATATTAATATTTACAGCTTGTTTCGACGTATTGTCTCACCCGAATCGCACACGGGGTGCGTTTGGCATTCGAGCAGATAGTTTATGCACTATTTAGGTTACTACGGAATCATAAAAGCTCTTCATTAAATATATGGCCTCTCCACCATTTTATCAGCGACAGTCGCAAAATTGAATGACCCGTCTGTCATCACGCGCATCTTCTTTGCTACGACAGTCGCGAGGTTGTAAATGTGGAGAGGCATTTTTGGCATATAGGCATTTTTGGATACAAGTTCTGAGCAATAACTCTTAATTAACCCCCTTGATAACGGTGCGCGACGTTTATAGGGGCATTAAACATTTGAGGTGCCATCAGCATGCCTACTCTCGTACACTATAAATCATCACGTGTCAATTTTTTTTAAATATGCCGACCTTTAACCTTTTTAAGATGGCTCTGGGCGTTAACTAAATTTGAAGACCAATAAGAGACAAGGCCAAAGAAAATAGATGGCGATCTGGCGAACTCTTGTGTAAAATAGTAAATTACGGTAATTAACGTTTGTGACACTCTTCAAAATTATGAACGAACAAATCTCTGTCCTTAGTCAATTAATTTACTAATTCCTACGAGAGATCGTCAGACTCTGTTCGTCTATTTCCTTCGACTCTGTCACGGGCGTTTTCAGCTTCAGCTGTGGTCGCTTCACGCCGAACAAATCGTTGACAATACAGGGCCTGATGCTTTGTATTTGGCAAGGATACAAGAGGGGCAACAGAGCGTTGAGGTTAACGATTTGGATCAGATGCTCTCTTTGGACTCGAGTAGCTATCCCATTTCCTCCGTGGATCCCTATACCAAACTCTGTAAATTTCCAATGTTGATGTACCTGAGTATTATTTTAGCGCTTAATCTGTTTTAGCTGTATTTCTAAATTTCTAATCGTATTTAGTCTGCCTAATTGAACGGATTGTAACGTGTTGTCTGATGTCGTCTTAGTATACCCGTGGTGGTGGGATCAATTCCCTACCGATATACCCGTGGTGGCGGGTTCAATTCCCGACCGATACCTCCAGAATTTTTTGACTAGAGAAACATAACCGTCTGCTTTGTTTCATAATGGAAATTATGTCATTGGATTGCCTGTACGTTGTCGGGCAAACGCTAAAAATCCTTACCCAGATCTGATCGAACCATAGGCTATGCAGAAATGGCCGTGATGCCCCTAGGGGATCTTTACCGCGTAATTTGCTTCTTTAATAGCTATATCTTTTAAAGGGGACCACTCGGATCAATTAATTTCGCCACTCGGATCAATTAATTTCTGGTAGAGAGATACATTTCTCTGACAAATTGAGCGACAAGTTGTCGATTCTTGAAAGTCCGGTAATCGAAAGACTTTCGTGCCGCCTTCTTAGAACGGCCGTAGCGTGACGGCGTAGCAGAATACATTCTTCCCCTCACACAGTTGTTAGCGCGGAGAACTTGTACTTCAACCGAGGGTAACGGGAGGATACAGGGGATTCTATGCGGCTAGACAGAGGCAGATTGTAGCATGGACATGCTGGTGCTGGTTCGACGGAAGGTGCTGTTGAAGTTGATGAGGGTGGACTGACGATCCAGCATGCCGTTGCGGCGTCGCCGGGACTTGCGCGTCAGGCAGCAGAACAAGTAGTGGTTGTAGTACTTTCGAAACACGCCGCTCACACAGTACAGGGCAATGGGGTTCACGCACGAGTTTATGAAGCACAGGCAGAAGCCGATGATGCGACACGCGTGCCAGAAGTCGTCGTACTCGTCCGGCGCGTTCGGGTAGAAGTAGAACCTTTTGGTAGGTGGGTAGGTGGAGAGGAGGGCGAAAGGGGTGAGAAAATATATTTTAAAGGCAAAAACGACTAACATCAAACAATAAACGATAAAAACGATGACCAAACAGTCGGAAATGCCAAAAGTCGTCGGGAATTGTAAATAAAGAATACAAAGACATAAACGACTACAGGCAATGATTTAAGATATAAAAATTGCTAAATTTCAAAGCGCCCATGACATATCGTGCACGAACTCATCATCTTTTTTCCCGTTACGCCATGAGCACTTTTAGAATTAGCATTTTCGATTGTTCATGCCCATGCCTGTACTCGTTTATGTTTTCAGTTAAATTTTGTTTTAGTTTTTCGGCCTTTAAATTAAGAGTTCAGTTTATAGCGAATAAGGTCTGTAGTCACGTAAAAGTTTATAGGCTTTCCCGGATTACTCAGAAATGTTTCAATTATGAAAATTGCATCGAAAGATTTTAGATAGAAAATGATTTTGATTTTGGTTTGGTCGAATGATTTAAGGTCACCCCCTGGTGTGGACTATAAAACGTAGACGTTGACTAAAGTTCTTAAATTTTGAAAAAATAAGCCATAGGCGCACGATTTTTTTTAATAAAATATTTTTTAAATATGAGTTTATGGATTAATCGACTTGGGGATTATATGCATGTGTAAATCTGCAATCCACACGTCATAATTAACCAGAAAAAAACATTATATTTTAGGAAGCAGTTTGGCAAGCCAGACAACAGTTTAAAATATTATTCACATCCACGCTGTGGAATAATAGTTGATAAATTGGTGTCATTTATTTTTTCTTACCAGATCATGAAGACGTGGTTTGGAAAGAAACACACGGCGAAGATAACGACGAACGAGAGCACGACTTTGGCCACCTTTTTCCTGGCCTCGATCTGCCGGCTCTGCCCTTGCTGCTCGCCGGGCATGTTGCGCGAACTGATGACCAGGTGGCGCGCCATCGCCGTGTAGAAACCGCAGATGATGAGCAGCGGCAACAGGTAATAGCATAGAAACTTTCCCACCACATTGACCTTGGGATAGTCGGGCCACATGTAGGCCGGATAGGGCCAGCACACTTTAAATCCCGCGTCCGAGATGATACGCACGTGAGAGAAGATGACCGTCGGCAGGGCCAGTAGCACGGACAGCACCCTGTGTGAAACGATTGCGCATGCCAATTAAAGCGTTTGAAATGCGTTTCGCCGTTTTTTATGTGTTTGGCCCATTTTTCATATGTATGGTCACTTTTTGATGTGTTTGGCCATTTTTGAATTATCGTGCTCATATCGCATCAGTTACCTAAAATGCTTTTGACCATTTTCAGACGCCTCTGATGTTTAATTGTCAAATTTTGTATAAAATTATTTGATTATTTCGGTCGAGATTTTTATTTTAGCTCAGTCAGAGTTGCCATCACTGTTATGCGACGGTCCAGAGTTCGAACCTCGGCGCGGGCTTTCGTTTATTCGAACCCGGCGTATCGGTGATAATTGATTGACCTTTCAGGCCAAACCAACGCGAGGGGTATAAAGGATAAAATTAAAAGATGCTTTATCAAATCTACTGTTTTCTGTGAAATCAGATATTCTAAATGAACTTTTTTTCTATTTACACACAAAAATACCCCAGTGCTGAAAATAGTCTTCGTCGTTCCTAGCACATATTGTTACATTGCATATCCAAAATGGCACAAACACAATTTAAACCGTTATCAATTGCAGTACACGCTCTATGTTCCCAAACTATCAGTTATCAAATCCCTTTACTACACGCAATCTCATTTTATTAAGAGCAATACAGTATGCAATTTCAAAAGTTTCCTTAGGCACGTTGCATGGCCTCGCATATATTGTCGTAAAGTCAATTACCGTGTACATGATCTCAGCGTGTAATCTCATGCGACAGATGGCTATTCCATTGAATTACTTCTTTGATAAAAAAATCATTTTTATTAACAAGAAAAACCCTCTTGGCTTCGCCCGGGATAAGGGGGACGAAAGTTGGCCAGTCAATGTCAGACATACACACACATGGACACCACTTTTCTTTTTATAGTTAATGAAGTAAATTCTGTTTTCAGAAATACTCACCAAATGGAGATGGCAATGATGATGGTGGCGTGCCCGTCGTCGCCGCCCATGTGACGTCGCATCGGCGACACGATGGCAAAGTATCGGTCACCGCTCAGCACGGTCAACGTGAAGACGGACACGCCGATGGAGATGTCCTTGACAAACTCGCTGAACTTGCAGATGAACTCGCCGTACGGCCAACTGTCGATGGTGTAGATGGTGCTGGTGAAGGGCAGCGACACGATGAGCACAAGTAAGTCACCGAGGGCCAGGCTGATTATGTACTGGAAGGCAAATTACGCATGCCAATATACTTTCCGATGGATTTTGGAGCACAGTATCACAATTTGGAAGGCGACAACTAAATTTTGATATTTGATTCGGGTTTTGACTAAAATTTAGCAATCGCTACCTAATTACTGAAACGATGCATTTATCTAATTATTAAAACCGTAGTAATCGATAAAATCCGTTAAAGTACATTTAACTATTTTTAACCCCGGAAGTTTACTTTTTGATTTCCAGTATTCAATAGTTTTATGTTAGTTTTTCTTACTGTTTTTTATTCTTAAAAGAAAATGGCAACTAATGTCAAATTGCTGATTGACAACTCCAAAATTTATTGACGAAATAAATTTAATACTAATTATTAAATTAAACTGTTATAAAATAGTATTATTCGCTACCAAATATTTGATACTTTGTAACGTAGTATGTATACTTTTGTATGTCAGCAAAAAACATAAGTGGCACTGCCAGAAATTACTTTCATAATCGAAAATAAAAACGCAAAATCTTATTAATACCAAAATAACTACTATCCAATTTTATATTTTGAGATATTTGATTTCGTTTTGCAATCGCGAACCTCAGTCTACATCGATAAGTATATGGCGTGCAAAATTGCCTTCCAACCGTATTAGGAACGTTGCGCAGATTCTTGTTCCGAGCGAAGATAAAGATGAGGGTCCCGTTCCCCAGAATCCCCACGATAAAGATGAGCGCGAATAGGACAGGCACCACGTAGGTCTCGATGCGTTCGTTATACGGCACGTAACCCTCGTCGGATAGATTGTACGAGATGTTGTAGTCGTACGACATGGTGACGGGTTTCCGTTTCCGGTCGACAGGTGTCTCCACCACTCGGCCGACGTGTCCGTGGCACGCTGTCACCACTCCGTTCGCTATCTCAAGATCCTTGACGACGACGACACGTCCATCCTTGTCAACTTGGTGTCCGTCTGAAAGAATGGAAATATTTGGGGATAAATGTCATTACCAACCTACAGGGTGGGCAAAAAAAAAAGGCATCAAAAATTCATCTTAACATATCTTCGCGAAAAGTTAACCGATTTTCTTAAAACTTGGCATGGGTGTTGATCAACTCC
>JAUJYS010000373.1:0-24216 GCA_033995665.1 Melogona broelemanni
AGCTCAGGGGTGACGCCAGTACCCCAGGCTAACGAATAAACGAAAGACTGCGCCGGGAATCGAACCCGGGACCGTTGTCATACCCGTCCTGACCGTCCCCATACCCACTGAGCCATCGGTTCGTACAAAGTAATTGTGACGAACGAACTGAAGTTCTATTGAACACCACTAGGAGGCACCAATAACTGTCATTCGTTGATGCGATGAAACGTTTTCTATTTATTTTTATTTAATTAACTAATTTTTCTTTACTTTTCTATTTTTTATTTCATTGTTTTAGTGGAGGAAATTCCCCTCACTGTAGGAGATTCTGTACCCCTCGTGTTGCTTGGACATTGTATGAGGAGAACTATTTTACCAGTCGTACTTGTTTCAAAGTTAACTTGTTGGAAATTTTGTCCAGGTATCTCTAATGTCTGCTGTCTGCTGTCTGCGATATAAATTATATAATCACAAGTCAATTTCCAATAATTGCAAAAAGTCTCATTTTTCACATTTTTGAAATGTCGTATGATCTGCAGAGCCAATTATCAGGTATTCTCCACTCACTTCGCTTTTTAACCAGTATTGGAATAGAACATTTATTCCATCATTCCTAAAAAATGGCTTAATTGTTGGGCGAAGAAAAAATAGTGATCCAAATCTATAATTTTTGGGTTCAATATTGTTTCATGAAATTTTTGTGATGATTTTTGAATTTAAAAATCTTAAGACGATATCTGGATGTCATCAAGTCGACGAGCAAAAAGCTGTTTTATTTTTTGCTTTGGCGAATTCTATTCGTGTGGTTGCTGAGTCTATAGAAGTTGTTTTAGATTAGATGACATGGTGGGTAGAATATTCGGGGCGTGTTGGACGGGGCGGTAGGACTGAATTATCCGGGAAACGCTTTAGAATCAATTTGTGTTGATCGGCTATTCATTTTGATTTTGGGAGATCGTAGCGCTCCTATACACCAGCAGCAGGTCATAGCGAAATTGATCGAACGAATCACGCGCGTGTAACATTACTCGCATTTAATTTATTCGCTTCAATTTTTAGGAATTTCAATTGTCGTCCTCTGCCAAATTTATTTTAATGTATTCGGATGCCTACTTTTCAATTTAATAATTAAGCTTTAGTGGTCTATTTCAGCTCTTAAAAGGTGAATGTGCCGATAAATTTGGTTTAAACAATGGCATATCGAGATGGGAGTGCACACCAGGGTCGCACATTCAGTTCAGCGGTGTTAACGTGATCGAACGCGAACGAAAGCGAAAATGTTTTTATGTGTGATATAAGCATAATCGTCTGTAGGGCTTTTTCAACACAGTGATTTAATTTTTTCCTTAATGACAGGAAAATATATATTTTTTTATACTTTAATCACCAATAATCTTTGAAGGATTCACAAGCGTATTTAATTGATAGCGACAAAATAAAGTTTAAAAATATAAAATAACATTGTACATATTCAATGCTCTAGCCCAATCACGATAATAATTTTGATGTTTACACAAACTTTTTTTCAACGATTTTTATACCAATAAAATGTTTTTAATAAAAAACTCTTTTACCGTAAATAACAATTGTAATTAACAATCGCTATGAGACATTTTCATTTTTTAACTGTTATTTAAACTAGTTATTTCCTATTAATAGGAGTTAGGTCGGTTTGAAAAATATATTTTGCTGTAAATAAATGCGTGAATACGCGTGGATAGCTAATGGAGAGTCGCGATTAAATGAACAGCGTATTAAGCTTTTTGTTTCACTGTCTTGTACGTGTATTTATGGGGATGGGCAAACATGCTGGCACGCATGGTACACATCCATCCCATTTATCTCCCACCCACACATGTATTTCTCTCCCTCCCGCCTACGAATGGATTACAATTTTATTATAAAACCCGTGCAGACAGTCAAGCCCTTAGAATAAAGAAGACGCCACAAATTCGGTGAAATAATTGTATATTGTATTTCCCTCCCAATGAAACTTTGAAACTAAAAAGATTCACCGCACAAAGCGAATATTAGTTAATTTCCGAAAATATAGAACTTAATGATTTTAAATTTGATTGAAAAAAATACTGACCACCACGCAATACTTAAAATTCTTTATTTGTTTATTTTGCTCACTCCAATATGGCGTCTTCCAAACATGATTAGCGATTCACTTTGTTATCTGGTTCGGGAATTTTATGAATTTACCTCGCTGTGACTCAGTTCTAGTCTGTAAGGACGCGGCGTTGCCGCCATGCGCCCATTATGCAAATCCACGGAGCTAAATTTGCGGAAAGCAAGTTGGCTCCGATTAACGCGTCGTCGACCATTCTAAAAGTCAGTACGTCGGGTGGCGTCACCTTCGCCCGCTCATACTTGGCTAGACGCCTAGTGCAGACGGTGTTGGCTGTACAATGCAATGGGGGGCTGACTGCGGGGAGTTCTAATGGCAAATGCTTAACCCCTGTTACACCTAGAGCTCATAATTTACATGCAACACAATGGATATGTAATACCACTGGCTGTAATTGCGCACCCGATCGTTTCACCGGTTCGCCCCCCGGTGAGCACCACCCCACTTTCGTGATCCTCCCCATAAATACAACTGAAGCCCAAAGGTCGTCCGTTGGCTAGATTCTGCTAAGGTTCAACGAATAGGAGAAAATGACATTGACTGTATGCACGAAAAAGGAATTGTTTTTATTTTTTATTTTTGAGGCATTTCCAAAATGCATTTCGAAGAAAGAAAAAAAAAATAAAAGTGCGAGAAGTGTAGAAGTTCGTCGAATTTTTACGCGCTTTTTTGCATACCTTGTTAAACGGCTGTTAAGGCAGTAAAATAAATGTGAAGAAAAATATCACAAGCCAAATCTAAATGAGTACAACGTTCAGAACCCAAATGAGTAAATGCAACACAGGCAATGCCAATTCTCAAGAAAGTATGCTTGACTTTGGCTCTATATTTTGTATGGGCACTCGTACATATTTATAATCTGTCGACTAGAGAATGTTCGTTGTCAGTTGGTAGTAGTATTAATTGACAGAGGGCGCGCACTTCGCCTACACAGTGCACACAGCGAACGCGGAACATTGTTTCAAGCACGTTCGCCTTGTTTTAGACTTGGCGCGTCGACTGGAACTGTAAACGGCCGTCTGTACAACACTGTACACGACAAGCTTTCCCCTCTCCCCTCCCCGGTCTTTTATCCTCCTGAGGCACAGGCCTGAAAGAACAATTTCTGAACTTGTCTATAAATCTTACATAACGCCGTACAGACGGGAAATCCCATAGCCCTATCGCTTCATTAAAGCTTAGTGTCGCCAAAGCACCCCCTGATGCTTCCCTGCATAACCCGTTCTGTTCTCCTTCAAGACAAGAAACAGGTTAATCAGGGGTGCACTAGGTAATGGTTTTGTGGGCGTGCATTTTACATTACCAAATAGCGCCTTTGATACAAACTTAAGCGTGCAGGTATTTTTGTTAAGGCTTGAAATTACAACAAACACTAATAATTCAATCACAAATTGAGTTTTTTTTACGTTTGTTAAGTTTAGTTTTTTTTTGTTCATAACCAACGTAGATGATGAAATGTCCGTGACCAAGGATATAAACGGCAACAGTTGTAAACGATCTTAATATTTAATATGCGAGATACTTGAAAAATAATAAAGGGTTAACAAAACTAGTAGTGTAGTGCTTGAAACGTAGACTGAGTCAAGTGAACTACACGGGGGTATGTAGCAACCACGTGTGAGTGCTGACATAGGGTGACAATGCAGCAAAGATGGCGGGTAGTTGTTTCTTCTGGTTCCCGAACTGGAAACTTTTCCTACGAACATTCCTTCATCATAACCAACGTATTTGTTTGAAAGCCCACTGGAGACAACCTGTTAATCCTTAGGTAGGCAACCTTAGCGTATACCTGAAAGGCTTGCACAGAAATTTCTCTCGCCCGAAAAATTCCGGATATCGGGAATTGAACCCGCTATCACTGTTGTAGGAAACGAACATGCTAACCATAGCTCCTCGTAATTTAAACAATATTTCTAATTTTAAAAATCAATACCCTAAATATTTTAAAAATAGTATTGCTCCGGTTATCCAATTTTTCTAAACTTCGTTTTATTCTGCACATGTAAAATCAAAGAACAGGGACATGTATTTTGTAACCAGATTTTAGTAATCGGATTCGAACTTAAAAAACCGAATCAATTTGAAATATCTCATTATGTGTGCGTGTTGCGCCAAACCAAAATTACATTTCTATGGTGCCAAACGACAAATTATTCATCCTATAAATTGAGCTTCAGGTTTAATCGGACCACGACCACGTCAGTAACGGTTCTAGGGCGCCCCGCAGTCTGCCTATCTGAGCCTCTCCGGTAGTTGCCCGACGAGATTCACCACAACGGTTATATTTTATAGTCCATATCAGGTTGACCGCAGACTCAGACATGGAACCTTTGATCCTGGTCAGCCTTTTTCCCGGATACCAAATGCACCAGTCAGTAACGATCGTATTTTTACGATCCGCTCCATGTCACGAAGTTCTCCGACACACACCTGTTTTGAATGTTCTGTATTTCGCTTTCATCATCTGAAAACTTTTCCTGCACCGCAAACCCACCCAATTTCACCCCATAATTATTCACCCCGCAATTAATGTTACCCTTACACAGTCTCGAAATATAGGTGAGAGTCACTCTGTGTTCGCCTACGCTTAGAGCGTTGAATTCCCGATAAAGTAAAGCCTGTAAGTTGCCAAGTTGTACATTAAATATCTACCTAGGTCAGAAAAATATTACCAGGTGGTCCAATGGGAGTGAGGACTATGATACGAATGCCTTTGTAAGCCTCCTTATCAAATAGTACCAACAAAAAAAAATATACGACTCATAATGCACATAAACGCCAATACACTAGGAACAAACAATAGGAACAATGGAACATGTATATAAAATCGGAAGGTGGCCCTTGGAAATAAAAAACTAGAATATACTAATATCTTATTAAATTGAGCAGTCTAGGTCCCATATAAAAAATATCATGCTCAGCCAATTTTCACTTAACAATTTTGCAATTACACAATGTCAAATGTCATCGAAAAAAAATATTGAAGTGAAATTTTACACTAAACATCCGAAGCCTAGTGTTCCCGAAATTATCGACGCTTTCCAATTCGATATTTTAACAGTACACAATATACACTCTTCCGATTGTATGATGCACAACGCGCGGGAATATTCAAAATGTCTGCCAAAGTTGGAAGAGCTACAATGCACCACTAGCGGCGACACAAGTAATTATATTCAAGCTGTCTCTGCTCTATAAGCCGCCAGGCGTGTTGCCGGCGCTGCGAGGCGCCGTTTTGAGGCATCTAAATGATCAAAATAGGGTGTTGATGTGAGGGAGGGGTGGGGAAGAGGTTGGTCGCGATTTGTATACGCCAATACGCGTTTTAGCTTATGCTGTTGTCCATATGCGCCATCTCACCTTGTTAGCACACGTGGGACATAAACCAATTACGGTTACCTGCGCAGAGTAACGCAGATGGTTCCCCACCTTCGCCCCTTCCCACTGTCAAACTGACTTACGCTATCAGCTAGTCTTGTCACCAACCAGCTCGCTTAAATCTACATCATTTCAATCATTTTCGGTTGCACCTGCGAATTAGTTCAATTTCCAACAGCGGTTCGCCAACCTTGTGGTCACGTCCCGAAATACCATGCTGTATTTGCTTGCATTTTTGCTAGTAATGAAATTAGAAAATGAAATGGCCAGAAAATGTTCAAAAATGGTCTTCACACATCACATTTTTTAAAAATCTTTTTCTAAATATCACGGAGTAGCCCCGAGTAGCCCGATGAACCTGAAAAGTTTACCTTAGGGAAACGCGTCATTTCGTATACATGAATATTTATAAAATCAAAATGGTAAAGCCCGAAAGTTTAGTAAATCGGATGATCTGATGGACAAAAACGATTTTTATTGGCTGTTTAAATTGAGAACGTGCCCAGTACTCACATACTTTAGATTTGTTGCACGTGGATAAACTTTAGGGCTTTTATCATTTTTTAAAATCAATATTCGTATATTTAATTCGAAAACAAAATGGCACCGAAATGGCGTGCTACTTTGAGGTTAGATTTTCTTGTTCTTTGTTTTGCCACAGTTTTGTTTGTAAACAAAAATGTGGATTTATTTCCAAGTCTCTGCTCCTTCTCTACTTTTACAATTGTGCGAAACGACGTGACGTACTCGTACGAACACGCGATCTCTTCTCAGTCGACCGGGATTGTTTCCCGCGTTCCCGGCCGGTTTAGCGTGTCGGATCTCCGGCCGGATCCAATGTCGTTGCCGCTCTCTTGTTGCCTAGCCAGGAGCAAAAATGCGCCTCGCAATTCTGCCAGACTTAAAAGCATTTAGTTTGAGGCAGTTTCCTAACCTTCGGTCCGCTGATTCTAGCTAACAGTCTCATTATTTGTATGAATCACAATTTGTGTTCATTTCAACGCCTTCTAGCATATTCGAATATTTTCTTTTAATGATTAATCAATGATAATGGGCAATGATAAATTAATAAATAATAATGAAGTAATCTCCAAACATGGGCGCCCGAAGAAAATTTTCTGGTGGAAATTTTCTGGGTGGGGGGGGGCACTTGTTCCCCCCCCCCCTTCCCCCCCTTGTCGCCGCATTGACCGGGCGCCCATGTCTCCAAACATTTACCACGCCATTTCCATTTTTTAAAATTAAATTTTACTGGTTTTGTATGCGATTTGATAATCGGTCATGCACTAATTCGGTCCAATAATTTATTAGAATCAATAGTTAATCATCAGATTACAGCGTATCTGATACGTAACTTATTTATTACAAGCTATTAGTTCAACATCCTTGTTATCAAAAACTAAAACCTCCCCGTAACTCTCGAGACTTTTGTTTACCTGATAAAAATGAATACAAAATAAAGGTTGGGAGCCACTGCGCTACACACCTGCCAACATAAAACCGCGGATATGACGACTACTAATTCTGCACAATTGGCATTTCATTTCAATGCATTGGTGGCTGGGGCAAAATGTAAAGGAGGAGGGAGAGGGAGGGGAATGACTGGTATTGAACATCCTCAAATTACTACTGGAGCTGGCTTCTGCAGTTGCAGCAACAAGGATAGAAAAAAAAAAGATTGAACCGAACGTTACATGAAGTAGCAAGGTAACTATTTGGCAAGAAAAGAACAATTTCAGCGAAATAAAAATTTGAACCGCGTAATGACACCGAATAAGCAGCATGAATAGAGAAATTGTATGTTTATCACACCCTGCTCGACTCCATGACGCGCTACAGAAATCTTATAATTTATGTCTAAACAACTAAACACGGAGGTTTTCCAAATCAGATCTGTTTTCAGTTGTAATGGATTATACTGTTGCTGCTGGGAAATGCAAAATTTACATTTTAGGTTGACGCTACGGGTGTGTGGAAAATAGTGTTTGAACAGATGTTATCAAATGATGATGACAACTTCATTAACTCAATTTTTGCAACCGCTATTCACATTTTTGCACAAATTGACGTAGTACATTCTATTTTTTTGGAAATCTGTGTGTCTAAATCTAAGCACGCTTACGGCAGGTAGATGTTTATTGAAATTAAATTGCGGGAGCACACAGAGATGAATTTTGAATAAATAACAAATAAACCTTCATTTATTTTTAAATACCCAAATATATTCATCAGTTACATAACTGCAACAGTAACTGATAACTTATAGGTGTAATTGATTGCCTTTATATCTGATATTTAATATAAACGAAAGCGTATTCGTTATTTAGATAGATGTTCTGTATTTCGGTTCGTTATTATTACCCGCGAGTAAAATCAAAAATCGGCACCAAAATTTTCTGGTTGGAGTTGCCGTAAATCTGCAATAGATGGCAGTTTTTCCGTAAGACAACTTGTCCCGTCTCTTACTGCCACCTGCCGTCAAATCAGTCCAACTCCGCTATACTTCTCTACCAGTAACGATGGTGTTGTCATCTAGTGGTTATTCTCGGCACTACCAACTGCATCTCTCGGATGGCGGATGATTCAAATCAAAATGAATGCACACTGAGGTAGATATTGACTTTATAAATATTTAACCAATTAAAAATCAGTGGAATAAAGTTCAATATTTCCCGATACTATTAATCCACTGGGCCTGACATACTATGTATCTTACTAACAGATTTACTTCATTAGGGTTTTAATTAGCCCAAAATGTACTAAGAAATTAAATCATCTTTTGATACTGACTTACTGATGTACATGTACGTGTATGTTTGTATCGAAACGTCTCAAGGAAGAAGTGTTTAACTTCGACAGGGACGTCTTGGATTTCCTACCACAGTTCGCAGCTTCGGTATATCGAAGTACATGTAGATACGACCGCGCGACTAAAAAGCCCAATTTGTACTAGCAATAAAAACGGTGTTCTAATGTATAACGACTGACAGATCGTTTCTTAATTGTGCGTTAGGTAATAAAAAATCAGTTGAAAGTCAAAGGTATGTGCACAAAAGTGCACAAAATTCGTCACAAATACGAATGAATATCGATCCTTCCCCCTTGTAGTTGCTATGGATACGGCCAAAAAACAACTTATTTTAATTAAAGATTAGGCGAAAATTCCATTAGACTAAACCAGCGGAAACATGGCATCGCCATAGTAACTCGATAACAGTGCGAAGATGCGAATGAGCAATTGCCCTAGGTCCTACGTCATCTTGAGACCACTGAATAGTGGATTTTCGATAAAAATTATTTACAATTGAAAAAATTTTTTTTTCGTTGCAAGCACTAAATTAGGTCGCAAGTGCTAAAGCCATGCAGAAAAAAATATTAAGACATACTGTAGAACGATTGCAAACTTGTCCCTCAACAATCGAGAAATTACAACATACGTACGTACGTTCGATTGTACCAAGACACAACCGACCACATGGGCACATCGGTTGTGCCAAAAAACAATGTCTTTATATTTTCCAATTTTCCATGAACTATGTTAAATTAATTCTTCCAAAATAAAATAATAAATTAAGGAACAATATTTGATTGGACGTGATATCATGCAACCGTAACATTACTGCATTGCTCAGGAAGTTTTTCTATATTTTATTTTAAATTTCTGGGAAATATCCCAGAAATTTAAAATAAAATATCTCCAATAACTTCAAATACTACAAGGGAGTATCACTTGCTTTAGTCTGCAGAAATTTGGAGATGATTCGTGAGATCTTGAGATGTCCAGATTACATTTTGTGAAGACTGAATGAATAGTTAAATATGAATCATTGAATCAATCTTCCAATAAAAATCTTGGAATGTTGTGAATCTTGTAATTTTTCGAAACCTGCATTTTCGCATTACGTAAGTTATGTTCCTGTCACCTTTATATTGATTGCCAGGATTGGGTAAACCCATTTTTCTTGGGTCCAGATTCATTTGTATTTTGTAGCGTCAACGCATAAAGGTATCTGGCGCGTTTTACGCTCGCAATTGGTTCTCGTATTTCGTTCACGATCGGCAAATAAATTGGTCGATCGCTTTTAGGGTCATGATCTGTCAGATAAAATGGATTACCGTTACGTTCGTAGGTACCAACCAACAAAGCAGCTCATTCATTACAAAGAAATCACGACATTAGCGCAACTTACGGGACAAATCTGAAACGTGCCAACAACCCACACGTCAAGGAGATTTATTTCATTTATGTATTTTTTGTTTACCGAGTTTAATATTTTCTTGGATACAACCTTTTATTTAAGCAACGACATGAGCATAAATTTTATTTTTGAGATGCTGAAACAAAAGCTGACAAAAATAAAATAAAAATTGGTACACACTGGATTCGTATCGAAGGACATTTCCATCAAATAAAAAAATACCACAACCATTCCGCTATTTCTATACGCACAACGATGAGCCTCCTCATCCGAGGACCCGTCAAAATTTAATTCAGAATTTGATTTGATTTGAATCAAAAGTTGATTAATTAAAATGTTCCATGCCAAGTTAAATAAGTGATTGTAAAAATAGTTGAATAAAAAATAAAATCGCTAAAATATGGGCACAATTTAGCTTCTTGTGCTGACAGCCATGAATATACTTTCACGGCCTTTGCCAAACTAGCCGACTCAGGGCTAGGCCAATTTATGAGTTTAGCAGTCTTTGTCTTGTCTAATGGGGGAAAGAGAAAATTTGTAATATCCTTTTGCTCGCAACTAATAAATACAATGGTTGTTTCTGGCTTGATAGAGCGTTGTGTGCTTGCGCCGCTACCTTTTTTCCGCACACTTCACGCGAACCACGTACCGCGTGCCACGTACTATTTTGATAAAATACGTGAGATATTTTGTAGATTGGGGTTGTAGATGTTGTTGCTTGATAATATGCGGTATGCCTTCGGACTACCTTTGTGCCAAGTAAACACGGGGCATTATACAGAAATTTTGAAATATTGTTGGGAGTCGTGCTTGCTTTATACGAAAATCCTCCTGAGACCATCTATCCAATCAAACAATTGTAGGGATATTTTCTTGTATCACTTCTAACACTAGATGGCATCACTTTTTGTCTAGAATTGTGGCTAAAGTCAGAGGGGTGTAGTAACTGCTGGTCCTTTTCCTTGTCAACGTTGTTTCCTGATACGCACCATTGTTTCAACCATTGGAGCAAAACCGCTAGCTGCTTGGTGGCGCCAATGACCGAAAATCCGCCATTTTGTTTCTCAAAGGCTTCATATATTCCAATTACCTTTGGAACCAAGATGGCGGATCAGCAGGAGCTCAACTAAACTTTAAAAAACAGCTTAAAAACTGGGACGCGTTTTCATCGGGAACTTTTTCCTATGTGTAACATAGGGGAGATTCCCAATATGCCAACGCACCCGGTTAAAAAAAGTTTAGTTGAGCTCCGGCTTTTTGGTCATCGAGTGATATGTACTACCGGTACTTACCTTTTTGATCGATCCTTTTGTGATTCGCTGTAGCAGCAGCGTAACAGTCCGTGACCTTGGGTCTCTTCACTCACTTTTTCCCCCTCAGCAAGTTCGTGGCCGAGGTCTGCAATCGGCACCCACGCCGCCCTCGACCAACGTCAGCGGCATCACGTTTTACGCCGTGCCGGCTTCTAGCTCTCTAGATAGAGGAAAAATAAATCGTGTGAGGGTTTTTTTTTACTTCTACTCGTACTTTTTGAGGCTAGCCGCAGTGCCGAAGCACGCGTTTGGCAAGCTAAAACGGGAATTTCCATAAAATCACGAGGCGTGTTTGCAACGAGAACTTTACCCTTTAAAATTTTCGTGAAGAGAAAGAGAATTTTCGTAAAGAAAAAAAAAAAAAAAATTTAAGAATTTCTATTTCCAAATATTCGAAGGTCACGTGGTTTTCACAAAGATAAAAATTCGCTGTATCATTGGTTCTTAACTTTTTCAGATTGCGGAGCCATCTGAGCTCAAATCTCTAAAATAACCTCACATTTTTTTTTCTCGCAAAAACAATGTTTAAAGTTTAGAACATTGCAGGGAGGAAATCACAAATAAAAGAAAAAAATATATTTCTCTCGATGCATTTCAGTACATCTTTAGTACCATCCCTGAATCAAAGTTTTGAAACTCATCTGCTCTAATTTAAAAAAATAAAAAAGTTTTTTGAACAACGAAATTTCCAGAATGTTGTGGAAAATTGAAGGACGACATTAGAAGAATTTTGTAAAAAATTGAAGGACGAAATTTGAAGGCAGAATTTTGTAGAAATGCTGGTCCCTATGCACGCGTATATGCAACCGGACACGTTAGTTAGACCGGCGTCTCACTTGCAGACATGATAGTTGCTCCGTGCTGAGCGCTGCAGCGCAAGAATTTTTTTCTAGGCGTGTTGGCGGTCACTTCTTGCCGCGCGCATGCGTTCCCGCGGAATCGCGCGGGAGCAAAGTTAATCGCTCATTTGTTGCTGCGCCTCCAATTCGTTTACCAGTGACAGTGAATGTTGTTAGCGCGCGACTTTTCACCCACCCTCTCCCATGGTATACGGTACAACGATTTACTTTTTCAAGTGCCAAAGTTCTAAACTTTGTAATAACTTTATTCCACCACCGAAGCAACAGTTTTGTCAAGTCACTCGACACACACCCAGACAGTGTGACGAGGACCAGACCCCGCACGGAGACCATAAAAATCAGGCTGGCCTTTCGCGTTATCTCCCCGTGCATTCTGCGTTCTCTGCCTGGTGTGTACAACAACTTGAGAAACAGTTCAGTGTCGCCGGGAGTTTCTGTTTTGGTCTCGGTTGACGTAAAACGACGGACGCCTCGAGATTTCAGAACTCTGACTCGAAAAAATTAGTCGCCGTTATATATATAGCGTGAAGTTTGATCAGAGTTCTGTAAGAGTGCGTCGACATTTTCTTGTGCGGTTTCGCTGTGTGGTGAACGAACTGTGCCTGTTGCTTTGTCTTGTCATTCGTCTGTGCTGTCAAAGTTTGGCTTTCTCACGCGACGGCTCTTTCTCAATCGACCTGACGAAACTTTTGTTTAAAAAATAGGCCTTCGCTCGTGTGACGTCATCGTGTCGGTCGGCGGTGTTGTCGTCAGCACTTGATAATGATAGCGGCGGCATTCCATTGATTCGCGACTTGACACACGTGAGAAAGCTTCGCTCGAATCCGACGAAAGTTTTAATGGCGTGGGAACTGCAACCGAATTTTCGAAAATCATCCGAAATCGATGACTGACCGCACAATGAGATATATCACGAAGACTTAAGGAATAAGGAGAAAAAGGTAAAACAATAGCTACAATTTTCACAAATAATTTTTATATCTTTAATCCCCTATTATTTTAACTTTTTTTTAATTGAAAAAGAATGTTTTGTTACCGACGTAAAAAAAATGTTTATCGAAATTTAGATACTATGACGTTTTTTAAAATCAATTATGGAGCTCGAGGAAAATGCCCCTATACAAGCAAGAGTAATTTTTAACATTTCCAACCAAAAAATTGATTCGCAAACGGCACGTGCTCACCAACCGACTTCGGTGCAGGCTGTCCCCGGTTCGAATCCCGGCGCAGGCTCTCGTTTATTTGATCCTGGGGTATTGCTGTAAATATGCCCCTCATATACACTGTATTGCCACAGCAACACGAGGGGTACAGAATCTCCTGCAGTGATATTTACTATAGTGATCAGGAATAAAAAAAAATATACCCTCGATTCCCGCTTTTGCCAGTTCTATTCGATGGATGCATTGTTACAATATCAGAGCATATAGAAACGAGAGCCCACGCCGGGAATCGAACCCAGGAGCGTTGTACCACATGTGAATGGTCTTGTCAACCGGACTGTAATCGGTGGCAACTAAACAAATGGGTGAAAATACATTTGGTAAAAATTGAAAACGTAGCGAAAAAATAAATATTTTCTCAAACTTATTAAATTAACCCGGCCAATATAGGGCTTATATGAAGGTATTATGAAAGGAGGGGGTTCCTTTTGCCAGATTTGCCCGGGGTGTATTCGAGAGCCCCGCGCCACCCAAATAGTTGCTCGCACTTAACAAATGCGTGTATGCCAGGACCACCCTTAATCCATCGAGTTTTTTCATGTAGCAGCACAGTTCCGATGTTGACTAAAAACTCATGTGCTGTCTTGCCCACAAAATGCCAGCCAACGTCAACATTGGGATTGGGTTTCGTTCGCCCGTGTGTGTGCGCATGCTTTTCCGGAAACAAAACAGTTCGCGAAAAAAAAAAAACTTTGTTTGCTCTGGTGCTGCCCCAAATCTCTTTCTCTAAAAGCAAACCACCAAGCGTCGTTTCCACGGTGGAACTTTCGAGGGAAACTTCTCAGACGGTTATTAATATCATCAAACACAATTTGGGTGGTTATTCTTTGATCAAAAATAGGTGGTGATTGGTGAAGAGATTTTAAAAACAGTGGAGGGGAGCCCCAATTCCGTTGAGGTTCCAGAAGTTCTGTTTCATGGTGTAATCAACAGTTTCGTACCGGTTCACGAAAGTACATGTACACAGTACCGGTAATAAAGATATTTTTCTTTGCACCTGCAGCGCGATAGTCAACACGTGAATATTTGTTTTTTAAGCTCAAGTCGTTATGTTTTATTGTGCGAGCAAATATGAAACAAAAACAAATAATTCATTATCAACAGTGAACGGCCATGTGCCTTTTTCGTTGATAAACAGGCGTATAATTGTCATCAACGTCGGAAAAATAAGTAAATCATAAAGGAATAAATTAAACGGAGAACTTTAGAATGCTTGGTAACCGTTCCGTTTTGACAAGGAAATATTCGCTTTGTTTCTGTCGGTTTCGACTTGCGTCTGTGTACAGAAACAATTTCGTATTAGTCTCGTTCGCACCCAGACGCCGTCGAAATCAAATTACCTAGCCGTCGAAATCCAACTTTTTAATTTACATGTAAAAATGTTCGCTCGGAAGTACCGACACATTTGATTATTCCGCGCCATAAATTGCATTCATCCGCACATATATGCCATTCGTCCATACGTCATCCAACGAACTGCCATGCCACATTCATACCGGCTTATATGACGTTTTGACCAATATGTCGCAGTATGAAAATGGTTTTTGTCAAGTCGTGACACTAGGTTATCGCCTCGTTAATTTCTCGTGTAGTTAAAAAATAAAATCTAAATAATGAAGTGGGAATGTATGTTAAGAGAATGACGTAAGAAAAAAAAATACAGAGCGCAATTCGGTTAAAAGGATAGGGTTGGAAAAGGGGTGGCGGCGGTATTAAAGTAGCGCAATTCAGTTTCCCCATACCACATGGGTATACACAAGTACACATGTGTGCGGAGTCTTTTAGGGGAAAATTTATGTGTCACGCGAAGTAAACTTTTAAAAATAATTCGTTTGTTTCGGTCGGAATTATATGACCGGGAATTCGTTTTGCATATTGTAATGAAAAGAAGCGGCAGTTAACTTTATTGTTCGGGGTTGCCTGTGGTGGTGGTGGGGGATAAAGGTGGAGGTGGAGTTGGCGGTTTGACTTTCTACCCGACTCGAGGTGCGGTAATATTGTGGAAAGAAGATGGCTGGTGGACAAAGATATGAAGTGGCTAGAATCGTTAGGACGTTGGATACATTACTGGGAACAAAATTGGGAGTTCTGTGATATTGTTCCAAAAACCAATTTGGAGCTTTGATGCCAGTATGCACCGAAAAAAAAAAAGCAATCAGATTAAGTTCGTGCTATGGAGCGTTTACGTGACCACAATTATGCTTTAGCAACCCAACATTTTATAACGTTGCATAATGTTGCTAAGGAATAATTGCGGTCATGTGAACACTCCACCTTTATCATTGGCTAGTTATCGTTTGTGATATCATTCGTGACTTCGTTTACGAGATATCGCGGAGTAACGATAACTGCTATGTCGGCGTCCATTTAAATTTAATTACGTCATATCCGGTCAATGATGGGAACGATCCCAGGAATATAAAATACAATCTGATTGAACAAAATTGCTCTCAGCAGACTCTGCTAAATGTGCGCAGAAAAAAAAGGTCTCTGGAAGAAATTTCGGCATTTTATGTCTTTCGAAGGGGAGGGTCGCTCGGCACTATACACGCACGATACATGTATGTTTTTAGATACGCTTCAAGTGCAGATAGTTTCATATTTTTTGTCTCCTAAATTTAACTTCTAAGCCATATAGAACGGCATATTACGATGATATCGCTGAAATATCCCCTCCCTCGAACTCCACCTACTAGTTGTGTGAAACCTCCTAAGACCTCAGCCGAAACTGGCATGATTTGCTTTATTTTCGTCCAGCTTATAAATATAAAAAAATTAGAAATCACAATCATCAAAAATAAGTGAAAAATCCGGGGAAAATTGTGTGGAAACAGTGCAGCTTACAGTTCAAAGTTGTTAAAAGTCTGGAAAATGCCAGCACTCAAACCGCCTAAATAAGTATTTTTTATTATTATTCCTGATCACTGTTTTGGTCTCAGATTCTGTATCCCTCGTGTTTCTATGGTTAATAAAGGAGGAGTACTGTTTCTTCACCAGTATCCGGAAATCGATCGCGGGTCAGCTCGCGCCGCAGTCTGTTGCAAATACCGACTGGGGTTAGGTGGGTCGTACTTTTTGTAACGTGGAAAGAGGAGGGTCTCGGGAGGATGGGCGTTCTCGCTTGGAAAGAGCGCTCGATTCGTCTAAAGAGGTTCCTTATAATATCATATCGCCAAAATGAAATATAAAAAGCACTTCTTCCTCGTTTTTCCCAATGTGCGATGGGCGGTGGCGCGCACTCTTCTCTCATCTCGTTCTATCTTTCTCTCTTTCGCCCGCGAATCAATTTCGTCGCGGATTTCTCTGGGGGCTGTTTGTTAAAAGTTGGAGGTCGCCTATTTGGTAGATGGATGATGGATTGAGTGGGACGAGCTGGGGTGCTTCTCCCCCACGACTAGATAATGTAGTTTTAGGTGTGTAGCGAAATTGGGGTGTCTTTTTTGCGCATAACATTGGATGAATGGGGTAGGAGGACACGAACATTTTGCTAGTGAAAAAAATAGCTTATAGTATCATAGTATTGTGTATAACTGACGTATTCATATGAATGTTTCGCGAATTGATATTCGGAAGTGAAATATTTTGTGCTTGACAATATTGCATTGCAATGTTATTGTACGCTCGGGCTTGGTTTGGCCAAAATTCTATGAGACCAATTTTGCAATTTACTTCATGGTTGTTTCACGGAGCTTGTCATTTTAGGCAAGTCTAACGCGTACCTTATTTTGAATTTAAAAAAAGCAAATTTGAAAGCTTTCATCGCTCGTTAAAGGGCTGTCTAATTTGACCGTGTTCTAAGTTACTTGATAAATTGGAATTGTGCTTGAGATCTGGGCTAATGTGCCTGAGAAGATTGCAGTTGCTTGCATGAAACACAGAACGCGTTGCCGAAAGTTAAACGCGCCCCCTCCAGCACATTTGAAATTATTGAGTTTCAAA
The DNA here is from genome assembly GCA_033995665.1 of Melogona broelemanni. Classification (NCBI taxonomy): domain Eukaryota; kingdom Metazoa; phylum Arthropoda; class Diplopoda; order Chordeumatida; family Chordeumatidae; genus Melogona; species Melogona broelemanni. Next base: position 17,029 of record JAUJYS010000373.1, read on the forward strand.
TGGACGAAATTCCACTTGAAAATTCGGAAATATGACATTTTTGGGTTCTTTGCAATTTTAAGTTAAGCCGAACAGCCGGCAAAGAAAGGCGAACGTCGAAGTGTGACCAACTTGTGAATTGTGATAAAGCGTAGAGCTCATTCAAGCATTCTATGGCGGTTTTACTGATAATGGAGCTGTTCATTGATGATTTTTCTTGACACCTTACGTCGAGCCAACCGATATTCCTTCGTTCACCCTTTTCGATTGATGGACCTTCATTTGCGAGCTCAATTTCCCTGTCTTTTTCGATCGACGCCCATTTTTAAAGCATACTCGTCGTGTGTCAAGCACATGTACGATGTAATTCGCTTGGGCCCGGAGAGTGGCCGCCACCACCACCACCACCACCATGTATCGGGACTCGAAATCTAATCCGGCGATCGTTCTCCCGTTTTTATTATATATAATGCACACACGGCATACATATTTCATCTTGAACTCTGTTGTGTAGCAGCAAGTGATGTGACTCTTGCCCTTCGCTTCTCTGCTGCCAGTTGTCATGGTAACGAGGCGGCGGCGGCGGCGGCGACGGAGGCGAGCGACTTTCCAATGGCATGCGCTCGGGTGACGAGACCAAAGAGATTTTTTTTGGGTTAGAGCCACGAGTACAACTGGTGAGGAAAATAGCCTATGCTTATTTCTTTTCTCAATTTTTAAAGGATGTGTAAGGCAATGAGAACTGGCGTGGACCGATCTAATGTAGAGTTCGATGCAGTCGACGTAGTTCAGTGGTAGAGCATCCGCCATGTGCGCGGTGGTCACGGGTTCGATTCCTGGTTCGGGTTTTCGTTTGTCGATCCTGAAATACTGGTGAAAATGTGTCCCTCTATAGATGTTCTTTCGATGCTATTAGAAAGATACATAATCTCAGGTAGTGCTATTCATTTTGGTGAATAAAAAAAATTGAGTTTAATGAGTTTGAGTTGAGCAACTCTTCTGGGAAATTCATTTAACATTTATTCTTTTACTTAATATCAATAGTAAGTTGATAGCAGGAAATTCAAAATTCCACTATTATCTAAAATAATCGATTATGATTTGCTTATCCTTGAAATATCGATTGCTATATGCTCTCGGAATAGGGCAATGTAATAATCGATTAAAATGTGCGATCGTCATATTTCAAGCGGTAGAGCGTCCGCATGTCGTGCGGCGATTCCAGGTTCGATTCCCGGCTCGGGCTCTCGTTTAGTCGATCCCGGGGTACTGGTAAAGGACCCCTCATATATTGCCTAAGCAACACGAGGGATACAAAATGACTATCATTGATTGTTTAAAAAAAAAGAGAAAAACGTTTTAAAATGCAAAGTTTTATAGAAACTTAGTCATAAGCTTGCAATTAAAGGCGAAGATGGACAACAACTTGTTTCTTTTGTCAGCCACATCCTATAACAAACGACTCACGTCATCGAACCGAGCATCTCGTTGGCCGGGGGTGGTGGATCGACTTTTCCATCGGCGGGTTCAAGTTGTCCCAGTCCCCGGAATGATGGATGATGGAGGCGGTGATTCCGCCATCCGATACACATCGATCGTGAACGAATCGAAAGACGGTTTGGGGTGAAAAGCCGATGCAGCACACAGTGCCAACTGCAGAGGGACGTGTCCATCAATTACGTTTATATTAATTGTCAGTCATGTTGTGCTGGCCAGGATGGGGGGAGATTTTTCTCTTTCTCTCTCGCTCTCCACTGACTTTCACTTACCTGTGTTACCTGTTGCTTAACACTTCGTTTTCACCTCGGTTCGATATATGGCACCTATCTATAAGCTCAATAGCTTTCAAATTTTCTCGATAGATGGCGTCAGAAAAGCGTCACCCATCTATTCTTTCTGACATCCATCGTTATGTTATGAAAAGCCAATGTGTACAGCTAAGTTATTTCTTTATGGATAAGTATCCGCCAGGTGGCGTTTTTTATCGTGTATTGTCCTAACAAATAAGCATTAGCTATTGGGAAAACCTTAAAGCGTTGTTTTTCCCAGAGGCTAAACATTAACATAGAAAATATTACTTCGAAATAATTTATTTTAACCTAAAGTTCGAATCAATTAATTTGGCTGTGGATTTTTGTTGTCTTGCGAGTTCCAACGGCGTTTGTTTGTAACGCCCACAAGATGGCAGCAGATGAGCGTGTCCTTTTCCTAGGCAATTTTCCTAATTCCATAGTTTATGATTTGCGAAGAAACCTTAATTTGTCCTAGCGCGATAAACTACTCGTATGTTTAACATGAAATTAAAAACTCGTATGCCCCGGGTGTATAAAGCTTAGGATGGAGTCCTAACGTCTACTTTTCTAAAATATTACTAGCTTGATGACGACACATCATTGCAAAAATGTATTTCCCTACCACCCCATGTCCTCGGAACAGATATTAACCATTATGATTTTTATTTATTAACAATAATATTTTATGAATTTTATTTTTTATTGTTTATTAATTTTGTTTAATTTTTTTAAAAAGTTATGTTGCCTGTTCGACGACATGAGGTTAGCAAACCGGTAGGACTCTTTACTCCAAGCTTTTTACATTTCCCGCATACTCAGTTTTTTATTTTATGTCCAATTTCATGGTATTTTCATGCATGAATTGTTACGCCGGAAAGTTTGAGAAACACCGGCCCGAAACTGTCAACATTTTTTTTATTATGATGGTTCACTATTGAGATTGCAGAAATGTGTAATACCGTTATTCTCATTTCTCCGTCACCCCCTCCCCCACCACCACCACCACCACCCTCACCCCTCCTCCCTCAACGGAAACATAAATACGAATTTTTAAATAATTTGTCGACTGCCATGCCGCCGAAAATCTCGGTGTGCGTTTTGCTTCTTTTTAGATTGAGATTTATAGATGAGCGATGTGGGAAATTTATACCGCGATACTATGCAACTCGTTTGGCGGAATCAGTCTGCTTCTTCCTATACTGGCAACACCCGATGTATCCACATGAGACACGGCGCTCGTACGAGGCTTTACACAGAAACTGCAAAAAGCTTTACACAAAAAATGGAATACATTTTTGTGCACACCTTCGGGGATTTTTCTGTAATATTTGTAATTATATTTTCGCAAATGCCTATCTAAAAAGTAATATTAATTAAATGATTTATTTTTCTAGCAGAAGAGTTAATTTTATTTGTCACTAGATAGTGCGCGCTGTACTGCGCTTTAATTAACAAAAAAATGACGTAATTTATTGTAAACACCTAAATTTGTCGATTTTTACTGCTTTCAATTTTGGTGGCTATTTTTATTCGTTAGGACAGATCTACTCGATAAACGGGCGATATAAAATTCGGAAATGAGGCATGCGTTTTTTTCCGGTAATTGAGTTAGGTGTGATGGGGGGCCGCACTTCATTAACTCGCGAAGAAAAAAAATGAAATACGTACCCACATCTGAATTATTTTAGCTGAGCCTAGAGGTGCACACAGTTTATAAGATAGTGTCAGACAGGAACTATTGCTTCCCCCCACCCCCCTCCCCCACGACTATTTTCTTAACGGTTAGCTGCAGGTCTCCGAGTACACAAGAGCGCAAGTGTGGCACAAGATAGAAAAAAAAGTACAATAAATTGCTTTCTGTCCCCAGCTCACTTTGGAGCTCGTGGGCGTTGGTTGCCAGAAATAGACTCGACGGTAGAAAAGCGGGCAAAAAGAAAGTATCAATAAAAAATAAAAAGCAACAGATTCGATAATACGACAAACATCAATCGTAAATATTGTTTTTTTTATTTTTTCGAAGAACGCCGTATGTAATAGCCCCGATCCATTCATACGGGATTGCCGAAAAATCAAAATTTTATCGAAGATTTTTTTTGGGTAGGGGAACGATTTTTAGACCTTGTCCAAGGCAGTCGGTAAAAATCAATATCGCCATCTGGTGATCAGACGCGATTCAGTTTTCAGTTTTTAGTTTTAATCCGTCATAAAAATCATTTAGGAAAACTTGTACCTTGACCAATCGACCCCAAGTTTCTACCAGAAGTAGAGTAACTAGTTCTTCAAAAGTGCGCCAAATAAGTACATTTGTTTAAGAATATATTTTGAAGAATCGTAAATCAGTGAAATTTTCAAAAAAAAAATATTATACCAATCGACCACAAATTTCTATAAGATATAAAATCGTATGTATATGAACCGGTATTCAAAAATGCGCGCAAAGCCGGTTTGCTATGTCGTCTGGGTTACACTGGTAAAACCTCTAGTGTGATCAGATTTCCATATTTTATTTCAAATGCGAAGAATTTTTTTTTTAATTTAGGATTGACTTTTGCAAATGTAGAGGGTGAAACAAAATAAAATATATTGGAAACACAAACTGAACTGGCCGGCCTGATGATAACAATCATAAGAAATGATTTTGATTGGTGGTGTGACCAGGGGTGTCAACGGCAAAAAGTGAACGACAAACGATCTAGGGAAACCAATATCGAATGAAAATAAAAAAGCTCAGCACAAACGAATATTGGGAATATGATCTGATCGTTGAGGGAGGAAATATGAACGAGTTGGACGTATATAAAAAATATGATGCGGGGAGAGCGAGCAATTGTCTGGACAAAAATCGGGCACTGATTGCTGGCGCCTATCTGATGGAGGACCAATGATGACGGCCAATCGGGATCCGCAATGTTTCAGCCAGTCAATTTCGATGTCCTTCGAGCAGGGTAGCGTCTGTCCAATTCGGATTTTTTCGATGTGAAGCCTTAGCCGGAGAAGCTGGCAGTTCAATTAGACAAGTTGAACGATCACCCAGCACGATGGGCTTCGACATTGCTAATGCAATATAGCAGTCTCCTCCTGATACCGGAGTCCGATTTTTTAAATTATCACTACAGCTGCTTTGACATTATCCCATCGGATTTTCCCATTGCATAAATTTCGCCCAAGTTCTAAAATTTCCTTTAACAATTGTTTCACGTGTGCTTGGCAGTTGTTTGTACCCAACGGTGGCGTTCCAGAAAACCAGTTGGTTCATTGCAGTTCTGGTAAGCTGATAATTTGGGAACCATCGATTACATGATATTTTTGTGTCTGGCGTCCATTTAATGTTCCTAGCGCTCATAACGGCTAATTTAGATTCGGCGTGTTTTAAGTCATATGAGACCTGCTGAATATTGAATTGCGCGCCACCTGGTGTTAAGCACAGCAAGCGTATTGAGTCCAGCAATTTTAAGTTGTTAATGCATTTATTAATTAGACACATCAGTAGTTGATTAAAGAAGGAGTTTATTATCATTCCTCCCAAATATTTGAGTAACTTACGGTCAGTGTGAAGTTAAAACACGCACCGTGTCTCAGGAATATATTAAAGTCGATCGTTGATGTACGGCGTTCGCCCAATCACGACCAACATGCAATTGGCCCCGAGGGCAACACCGGTCGGTCGAAAACAAGACGCCAAAAATGTGTACCGAAATTCGAACGATATAATCCCCCCTCCCCCTTCCCTCTCCGTGCTCGAAACAATCTCATAGATATGGCGAAAACCGCAGAGGAAATACAGACGAGATGTTAAATGAAAACGAAAACAAAATGTTGATGCCAACAAAGCGCGGCGAAAGAGGTTGGCGAGGAATGGGAACAATTGTTCGTAGACGTGTTCAATTTGAGATTCATATCGACTCTAGAACGGACGACATGAATCGATAATTTATGCGATGCGCCTGCTCAGAAAGGATGGCCGAAGATTTCAGAGTAAAACAAATGGCGATTGGTCGTCTAACCCAAAAAGAGTAGAATGTTTAGAACGCAAAGATCCTATTCGATAACATTTTGGTCCGCGAGTACAAGGTGTGGAATAATTTCCGGTTTCTTTTACCGTTTACAAAATAACGGTGTAGTTCTTTTACCATAAATAGGGGGTATCACCAGTTGCATATTAGACGATCCTGCCCCAGAACTATTGATAATAGCGCCCTCAGGCGGCGAGACTGAAAATATTTTCGGTGGGCAGCCAAGGATAAACTAAGTCCAATAATTGTTGGACTTCGCCAAACGTTTTTTCCCCTCCTACTGTTTCTAATATTTTCAGTTCGTTGGATTAAACTCCCCTCCCCCCCCCAAAAAAAATTACAATCTACGATACCTGTACGCGAAATTGTTCCAAATAATTATACACTTTCATTTTTATTTTTTTGGTTGAATAAGTTGCTCGACACAGCTCCAGTCGTAAGCGTGAAGGACAACTGTCATTGACCACGCGTGTTTGGTTTTTAGATAGGTGGATGTGCGGGGCGCAAATTATGTTTGGATATCGGTAGTCACACTTTGAAATAATATATAGTAAAATATGAGCAACGCCATCTTGGAAGAAAACTATGAAACTTACATTTTCTTTCGGGTCTTCCCAAACACTTAATAAAACAGTGCCGTAATCTTCACGGGGTCGCAGGAATATAGCCATAAAAATATAAATGTAAATGTAAAGAGTATAATTTAAATATTAAAAATATAGAACTGGCCCCCTGAATGGTACTGGTTGTTTTTTGTTGAATACACACACATGTATACACATGTATACGAGTTGCGATCTTCTTTTGGTGGAGATTGCAATTTGCGCGCTTTACTGTCGAAGACAGACCCACATTAATAATAATGTATCCGCCTTGTTATAAGAATAGGCAACTCGAATACCGACCCAAAAGTTTTTTTCTCTCTCCTGCGTACGTAATTGCAACTTTATATCGGTGGTCCCGGCGAGATTGGTAATGAAATTCGTTCTATAGCGTGAATCGTTCGCCGAAATTCACGGCTTCGAATCCAATTTTCCGAGAAGATTCCAATGGTAAATGTGGACGAGGTTTTTTTTTTTCGTGTGCGGGTGACTCTCAATCCTTTTTCACGGCTTGTCAATCATGGCGCTACGAGGCATCCCATGTAATTGCTGGTGCATGAAACTTTTTTTTTTTGTTTCAGAAAAACAAGTAAGAGAGTTTTTATAGCTACAAGACGAAAGGTCATCAAAAAACATTGTGTTGTTGTTGTTAAGATCCGTCGAGTCGTTTCCGACTCCTGGTGACGCCATGGACAAGTGCCCTCCAACTGGGCCGATTCGATGACTTCCTCTGCAGCTCCCGGAGTGACGTCTTGGTTTCCCTCTTTAAACAGTCCAGCCATCTTTTGCATGGTCGTCCCA
>JAUJYS010000374.1:0-24197 GCA_033995665.1 Melogona broelemanni
AAAGCCTGCGCCGGGAATCGAACCCGGGACTGTCGGCTTCGTAGCATGTCCCCATACCCACTGAGCCATCGGTTAAATCATCTTGATTAGCACTTGTTACACGGAAAATCATCTTGATTAGCACTTGTTAATTTTAAAACAGATGCTTTCTTCGAGAATGTATCCAAAATCCACCTCGCCTGAACACACCAAAAATAAAATTTGGAAGCGCCCATGTAGTGGCGTTGTGATTAACGAGTGGAGCTTCTTTGCCAGTGATCCCGGGTTCAATTCCCGAACGAGATCTCTGAAATTTTTCGGCCTAAAAAAAGCTGAAATAGTAATGTAAAATAGGAATTCTCAATTAGTAATAATAGTTGAAGACGTCTAGAACATTGTCGAGTTAGGACGTCTTATTAGTTCAAACATATCTAAGAACATGGTTCGGTACAGCGCTGAAATAAATTTATTTCGGCGCTGTACCGAACCACTTTCTAATATCTGCTGAAGGCTCCTTAACACCAATCTTTATAAGAAGAAAAAAGGAATTGATTTTACCACAAACACACTAAGAAACTGATTATTATTTTTTGCAGCAGTCGTGTTTATTGCAGAAGTCACATTAAAATTCGAAACGATGAAACTGTGATCGCTGTTAACGAATATTCTCGTTGAATTATTTAAAGAAAGTTGCCCGAAACGGTTATCTGAACCTTGATTTCGATGCATGTGCATCTACTGCGCGCGTACAGTAAAGTAAATATTTGCGAACGAGGAAATTTTAACCAACGTCTCTGTTATCTACTGGTCTGGTGGATTTCGTGTATCCTACCTGTTAGGCAGGACAGCGCAGACAGTCGATTTGCTGTTGCTGGGGTTCGAACCCCGTTTTCTCATTCCGTGGAAGCAAGCGACGTGGAGGGTGATGAAGTCACCACCATGCCGAACTGTTACCACTTGACACGCCCGAAAAGGTTAAACAGTTTTAGTTTTTAATTGTCTGTGATTTTTCACCAAAACTTTTAGATTGTCTTTTTTTTTTAATCACCGTAGTGCCTAGTACACTACAGGATTACTGCACCCTCATGTCTCTATGGAGATGTGCGAGGGGAAGGGAAGGGATGGGGAATGACAGCTGGAATAGCCAGGCTGCAGGATCCACCCCTAAGCTCTCGACTCCCTAATGGAAGCTCAAGGGTGACGCCTGTACCCCAGGCTAACGAATAAACGATAGCCTGCGCCGGGAATCGAACCCGGGATCGTCGGCTTCGTAGGATGTTGCCATACCCACTGAGCCATCGGTACGTACTCATTATGGATTAATCATATTGGAATCTTGTACCACGGTGAGAGTCGTCTAGAGGCCAAATGATGCAGGATGTTTTGCTTTTGCATGGCCATTGTGTGCGAGCCGAGGAGGAGAAATTGGATGAAAAACGCTGCCCATTCGTCTTACAGCCTTGATCTGACACCTTCGTACTTCCATTCGTGGAACATGGTTTTAAGATGATCAATCCGTAATCACTCAAGCAGCACTGTAAACAGTAGCTCCAAACGTGTCGGTCTAAATCTCGTTTCCAGATAGCTCAGAGCCGTTAAAATCGGCGGAGATTATGGGAAAAAATTGAAATTTTATAATGGACACTTGATCACCTGTAAAAAAAAACCCAAACATATTGGCTGCAAAAAAATGTGGGGGCATTACTTTTGGATTGGTCTATATATTGGAAAGACTGCAAAGTCGGTTACGCTAACCCGTCTTCATCATTGACGATATAAGATATTTTTCTTTTCGGCGCTGTCTCGGAACACGTTTCCTCTATTTTTCCCCGTACTCAACGCTTTAAAAATTTGCCCTGTTTCACAGCTGTCGCCTTTTATCTTTGACGTTTCGCAACATTAGTGTTTTATCATCTTTGTCGCATTTTGTATTTGACGTCCCCAGTTTTCCATGTTCGAGGCAATCCGCAGCTGAGTTTCCTCGCGCCTTACCTGCCCCACCATTTCTGCGCCACCAACGCTAACCCCTCATTAATTATGCTATCCCCGCAGAACTACCTCCGTCACAAGGATGAGCACCCGAAACTCCCGCTGCAAGGAGTGCGGCGAGCAGTTCCCCACCAACGCCAAGATGCTGGCACACGTGACCAAGGTCCACGTCATCAAGCGCACCCGCGGCCGTCCCATCAAGCGGACCACCGGTACCACCACCCGCCGGGCCGCCGCCGCCTCCCTCCTGCTGGAAGACGAGGCTCTGAACCTGGACGAGCAGGGGGACGAGCACGTGGAGTCCATCCTGCCGGACGACCCGCCGCCAGAGTACATCTTGCACAGCGAGGAGCCGCCGCCGGAGGAGGTGCCCGACAATCTGGAAGCGCTGGAGAGTAGTCTGGCTGCGGGAGCCGCGTTGCTGCCGCCCAAGATTAAGAATCACGGTTGCGACGCTTGTCCCAAGAGATTCGCCACCCTTCGGGTAAGGATGCTGGGGGTTCTGTGGCGTAATACGGGGCTGAAACCGACCTGTAAAATCAGGAACAATAGGCCATAATTAGAAAAAATTGTCCAAAAGTAGGAAAAATTGTTCAAAAAATGAAAAAGTTAGGGTAATTTCTAGTTAAATTTTACTTTTGTAATTTAGAGATACTTGTAAGAAAAAATTCGTGCTGCTCCTATTTCTTGTTGCATATTTATTTCATTTTATATTTTGCGCTGCACGCACCATTTCCTTGTTTTCATGCGGCACTTGTGAGAATGAAAATGAAATTTGAAAGAAAAAAAAAATAATTTCCCTCCCTTAACTTTGCAGAGCTTGAAGCGCCACCTATGTCCCGGCGCTAACGTCTCCGTCAAAGAGGAGGACCAGAGCGAAGAAAACGTTGTCCCCGCCTCGCCCAAGAAAACCCCGAATGCGGGCGGCCGCAAGCAGCAGCAGCGCGACGGCGATCAGAACCAGCAGGATAACCTCAAAGAGCAGATGAAAGGTGACAGCAACGCTGAAAACACGCGGTAGCCAGTCGGGCGCACTAACCAAAAATAATAATTTGCTTAATTGATCATTTTGTGGGGTCGTTAAAGAAGTTCGATCGACTCTTTCTTAATTTTCTTCTGCATGTTGGATTACGAATTTGACAACGTTGTGTTATGAGGAAATTCAAAATTTTCTTTTCTGTCTTAACCTTACGATGCCCTCTCTGCTTTTCTAACAACTGAATCGTTAGGATATTCTTTTAATCGTTTCGTTGTAAATTTAAATCGGTGCATTATTGGGGTAAAGACACAGTTTTGTTTTTGGTTTAAGTAAAAAAAAAAAAAATACGGATATATTGCACTGATCTGAAAAGCCACAGAATTAGTTAACAGTTTTAAAACTATTTTTGTGAGCAGTTTGCAATTTTTTTTTCCGCTAAATTAGCTCTTGAAATTTAACATACATTTTCATATTTCAATTCTGACTTCGTTAAACCTTCCCACTATTAAGTAAAAATTATATTTTTATGGCTGTAACATATTTATTTCAAAAAAATTGAGAAAAACTGATTAAACATTGAGAAAAATTGATAAACAAAAAACTGATTAAACAGTAAATAAAATCAGCGATTTTAAAGTCCGATAGTAAGACACCTTTAATCCGTCAGGTAGAGGATATATTTATTTCAGAAAATTGAAAACTTATTTTCCTGTTTCAATTCGTTTACGGTTCAAATTATGGTTCCCTAATCTTGCTCCATTCTTTAAATTTTATTCTTGTTAATGTAAATAATTTAAATTTGGTCACACAGCGTGCATGATTCCTGTTTGTCAAAATATGTGACGTCATAACTATCTAGCTTGCTATTTTTCTCTCGCAACTGTCCGGCACTGTCGCTAGACGGTGATCACGCTATCTGCCATCATCGGTCGGTTGGGAACTACATTTCTCTCTTTCTCTCTCTCGTGTGTTTGTGTGTGCTCGCTGTAGTGGTAAGGAAATTGGCCCTGAGCCTGCTCACCAGTCCCTCTGATTACGTTATGAAGTGCTATTACACCTTGCTCATGTCACTAACCGATGACAATCATAATATTACCAATAATCCGCTACCGAGGAGAAAGGGCAAAGGTCAGTTGACTGTGGCGCTGGAGTCCACACCTTCATCCTTGTGTCCATGCCGATGTCCGTTTTGTTGTTGTTTTTGCGCGGGGTTATCACCAGCATGCTAGATCAGGGTTCATACTCTCTCCTGAAAAATGTCTGGGAATTAAATTTTGGCCTGGGGAAAGTCGTCCAAAAGAAGGAAATGCAGGGAAATGGCCAAAAAAAATTCTCGCTTTTTTAGTTTTTAAAATTTCTTATGTTCATGGGCACTTGTAAAAAAAATTCGACCTGCGCGCATTATTTCCGTACTTCTGTGCGTTAATTACAATTGTTATTTTAAAAAAAAAATTGTGCTTCGAGCGCTCTTCCTTATATCTGTGTTACGTTTAATTATTTTTATAAAAAAATATCGCGCTGTGCGCGGTCTTTTCACTTATGTGATCCTTACAATTTTAAGACTTAAGTCGCGCTGTGTGTGCTCTTTCCTTATTGTTTATTGCTCTTGCAATTTTCTATTTTCAATATTGTTGCTCTTGAAATTTTCAAAAATAAAAACGTAACTACGGTGCTTACAGCAGAAAATCGAGCTCAGTTAGAGTAAAGTAGGAAATAATTTGATTTTGGTTAGGTAAAGCAGGGAAAATTTGATTAGGTCAATATAAAACAGGGAAAATTTTGATTTATATCTGAGTAAAGCAGGTAAAGCGATTTTCAGTTTTCAGTATGAACCCACCGAAACCCTTTCACCAACCTTTCACTGCGTTGGTTCTAACCTTTCCGTCCTTTCAATTCCCGCAGGCAAAATGAACACTCGCGTCAAGACCCTCCTGAAGGAGACGATGGGCTACGGCTCGGGCGAAGAGCGAGCCTGGCTGCGCTGCGACAAGTGTCCCAAGGAGTTCAAGCTGCGCGGCAGTCTTGACCGCCACAACAAGGTGGTGCACATGGAGGGGTCCTCGCACACTTGCGACGTCTGTCAGACGCGATGCGCCGACAAGGGAACCCTGGCTCGTCACATGTACATTCATACGGGTGAGTTTTTTATTTTTCTATTTTCTTCTTTTTATTTAATGGGGGAAATTCCCCTTACTGTAGTGAGCTATACTTCTCGTGTTGCTGTGGCAATGTGTGAATGGCACGTTTTCACCAGTAACCCAGGCTTGCGCCGGGAATCGAACCCGGGACTGCCCGCACCGCAGTATGTTGCTATACCCAGTGATCTAGACGGATCGTACTAACAATTAAGAGTTGACCAGCCGAGGATTCTGTCTCCTCTATTCGGGCTTTTAAGGGGGGGGGGGGTTGCGCGCTCAAAACATTTGAGTCGTGTTTTGGATTGGGGCAAATTGGATTGCGCGATTGGTACGATTGGTTTTGCGTACTCATAGACAGGCAGTGTGACTCCTTCTTTGGGGACGTCTCAAAAATTGCCTTTTTTTCTGGATAAAATTTCCAGAGTAAATTTTCGAGACGTCCCCACAAAAGGGGTCACACTGGCTGTCTACAAATAAAAAATTGTAGAAGGTCTAGAGAACCAGAGAAGACTTGGAACCTTCAACTTCTTGGATAATGGATGTTTATTGTATTATCTTCGAAAACATATTATAATTATCACGATGGCTGTCTACGCAAAACCAGATAAATCGAAAATTGTATCACAAGAGTTTGGCGATATTATGTTCTAAATAAACATACAATATCCAAATCCGTGGATATCACATCATTCTTCTATGGTTTTCTACCTTGAACTTGTTACTTGTTACTGATTCTGACACTTGCGTCGTTGTTGAACAGGTCTGAAGCCGTACCAGTGTGACGTGTGCCGCAAGCAGTTCAGCCGCAAGTACCATCTGTTCCGTCACATGCACCAGAGCGGCTGCGGCGGTACGGCACCGCCCACCTACCCCTGCCAGGTAAGTTCTATCCGTGTCCATCCCCGTCCTTCCCAGGGGACGCGCTCGCGGAACTAGGTTGGACAATTTTGTTTTTGTTTTTTGGTCAAGGAAAGTTAGGAAAACTGATTTTTAGCTTTCAGCTTTTAGCTCTCTTAATATTTCTTCCAGTTTCTTATCATGATTTTTTGTTTTCTTTTGGTGTAGGTGTGCGGCAAGATGTTCAGTCGTAGCGACAATCTCCGCGAGCACCTGCGGATTCACGCCGGCGACGTGGTGCGCAAGAAGAAGCACGCCTGCGACACCTGCAAGAAGGAGTTCCACTGTCCGGTGAGTTTTTTTTTTTTAGTGAGGAAATTCTCTTCACTGTAGTGAATATCACTACATTCTGTACCCTTCGTGTTGCTGTGGCAATACACATGCAAAGAGCACCTTTTCACCAGCACCCCAGGATCGAAAAAAACAAGAGCCTGCGCCGGAATCGAACCCGGAACCACGTACCCGCTCAGCAGTCTGTTGCCATACCCACTGAACTAGACCGATCGCACTGAATCATATTAAAACTGTATTGTTTCAAATTGGAAACGCACCAGCACAATTCAAATTTATAACTCGTCTTTAGAAAATCAATACAATGATGAGAAGCTGCGCTCGGAACTAATAATTAGTACGTCATCAATCGATTGAAACAAAGTCCTCGTGGAAAATATTGCTCAAACTTTTACCTCGTGATATCAAAATTGACTTGACTTAACCACAATAAATAAAAAATCTGTAAAATATATAGCGTGAAAGAAATTTTTTAATTCATCGGTTACAGAGGAAAAAAAAACTACAAAGATTTCCTGAACAAATATTATGTCGTCCGTCTAGCCCAGTCGGTATTGCAACTGGCTGCGGTTCGTTGTTTCCGGGTTCGATCCCCGGCGCTGGCTCTCGTTTATTCGATCCTGTGGTACTGGTGAAAATATACCCCTCACGTATTACCTACAGTGATAAGGAATGTACACGGTTGACATTTTTTTAATAAATATGTTTTTTTTTGTTTTTTTTTTGCGTTTTGTTTGCAGTCGATGCTGGCGGTGCACCTTCGTATCCACACGGGTGAGAAGCCGTTCACCTGCGACGAATGTGATAAAAGCTTCCCGTCTGACGGTAAGGTTGCACCCGACATTTTCTTTTTAAAAATAGTGCTAAGAGATAGTTACTGGTGATATGATACGTGGCAGTGTATTGACCAAACACCCCTCTCCTAATTAACCTTCTCCTGTACCACTCCCATATTACAATCAATACGTAACACAACAATTATACGTAAATCGCCAGAATGCTCTGAGCGGCGAATCACCTTAATCTAAATCAAACTGAGGCTGAAATTTGCAAGAATATTCCGATAACCGGACTCTCCTTCACCTGGAAAGTCTTAGAAATTAATTTTGGTCGGGCAGTCAGTGAACTTAAGAAACCTCACAGATCGGCTACATATCTAGGGGAAAATTGTGAAGCAAATTTGAAATTTATATTGTGGCTAATTTCGAACAATTGTAAAAAATAATTCAATTTCCATACATTACTTACTATTTTGAAGAAAAAAACCGCGCTGCACGCGTTCCTTTCGTACAAAGATTAAGACGTGCTACTAGAAATTTTTTGATTTCATTCGAGTAAACAAGTGCTATTTTGAAGTTTAAAAAAAATACACTGCGCACGCTTTCTACTAACTTCAGTGTGTTACTTCAATCGCTCTTCAAATCACACTTTTTGGTGAACGGAAAATGTAGAGGGTTTTTTTTATCTTGGTCAGGGGAAAATCTGGGAGGAATTTTGATTTCAGACTAGGAAAAGAGTACCTGCATTTTAGTTTTCAGTATGAACCCTCAATAACCTCGACAACACGTTTATTTTTGTATCTGTTTTTGCGTTAACTTGAACCAAATCGTGTATCCGCTTTTTAGGTTCCCTGAAGAAGCACAAGCGAGTGCACACTGGCGAGCGTCCCTACGAGTGCAGCGATTGCGGGGCGCGTTTCTCCTTGAAGGGCACGCTCAACCGTCACCAACGCACCCACTCCGGAGTAAGTAGCATCGTGGGTGCTGCGCCACCGTTTTTTCACGAGTGTGCCCTCACTTGGAAAGCTAATTCCGTCATTGCCGGTCCTGAATACTATCGTTCACCTTTTCGGTTAGCAGGTTCGCCCGCACCGCTGCCACTTTTGTGGCAAGGAGTTCATCCAGATCGGCGGTCTCAAGGCTCACCTCTTCCACCACACCGGGGACAACGGCTTCCCGTGTAAGCACTGCGGCAAGTGTTTCAATCGCAAGGCTCGTCTGGAGATGCACGTGCGCTACGTGCACGAAAAGGTTAGTGTCCTATTTCCGGTTCCGGTGTTGTTAGCGAGCTCGCGTTCCAAATACGTAACGGGGGGATTCTGGTCTGAAAGTGTAAGGGAAAGTAAAAAATCGTTTGACTACGGTAATTTTAATGTTGCCAATTTATTCAAGGTCATGATATTGTGCCGCACAAAGTCGGTATAAATTTTTTTTAATAAATTTTGGTGAACAACGTTTATTTACGATCTACTTTATTAAGTGCGATCCGTCTAGCTCAGTGGCAACAGGCTGCGGGTGGTCCTGGGTTCGATTCCCGGTGTAGGCTCTCGTTTGTTCGATCCTGGGGTACACGAAGGGTATAGAATCTCAGGCTGTGATATTCACTCAGTGAGGAGAATTTCCCCACAAAAAAAAATAAGAGTAAGTCTAAGATTACCAATTTTGCTCACATTTTGAATTCTACTTTATTTTGTCTGGTCGTTTGTTTAAAAAGTTTGGAATGGTTTTAGAATTTGTTGCTCTTAGGATCGGTTCTGCCTTGCCTGAAGCGATTTTATGAGGCGTTTCGTTGTTCCTGACGGTTTAAATTTTTATTGCTATCAATGGAGAAGGTTATATTTTGTTCTGAAGTATGGATATTTTGAGTTTGGCAGCGCTCATGTACATGTATTGATCGAATGCTGAAAAATTCATGCGATATTTCATAGCCACAGGCGACCATGTTGTGTGCCATTGTAATTTCCTATTCCTTCCACCTGATGTTACTTTGCCTGACCATCCGTCCGTTCCGTCTCCGTTCTCCAGCACATCAAGCCGCACTCGTGCCGACAGTGCGGCAAGTCCTTCGTCCGCAAGGAGGATCTGAACCGACACTGCGTTCTGCACACCGGCGTCAAGGCCTACCAGTGTCCCACCTGCCGAAAAACCTTCGGTAAGTGACCTTTGTGATTTTCATTTTGGTCAGGGTAATCTGATTTTAAGTTTTCAATTGGAAAATTATGATTCTGGTCAGGGGAATCTTATTTTATGTTACCAATATGAACTCTTATTTAAAAATGATGTTTCAATTTTTGAATGCTTCCACCATTACAGCCATCAAGCCATCACTCAAGCTCCATCTCCTGACGCACACTAAGGAGGATCCCAAGTCGTGTCGAGAATGCGGACGGGCTTTTATTCGTCAAGACTGTCTACTTCGTCACATGCGCAAGCGCCATCGCGAGGTAATCTACTCGTTTATCTTCTTTCTTTTTTGTGGGGCGGAATGGCATTTTTATGGACGACAGTTTTATGAATTGTCGCACGACGTTTCTAAAATTCCATATTTGAGAATTTATTCCCAGTTCAAAAAATCGAATCTGTATTGGGTCCGATTGAAATTTGAGTTGCAAGTTTTAAAAATAAAAATTCATATCCTATTTTGTAAAGGGCAATTTACATTTGTCACGTTATTTCACACTGTTTGTCGTACTAATGTTACACTAAAAATGGGTTTTAAATTCGATACTTATCGTTCGTTTGAAATACAATGTCTCATTCGAAAAACAAAAAATAACTGTATTTAGTATTTTATAGCAATTTTTACAATGCATCATAGTAAATTGTAAAACAATTTTATCATTTTTAAATGAAATTTGATCAGTTTAAAACGCAATTTCATGAATTTTAAATGCCATTTTAACATTTGAAAATGAGGTGGCTTGCTGGGGTTTACCGTTTGTTTCATTTTTCTACTTTTTGAATCGACTCTTCGTCAAAAAAAGTCAATTCCTAATGGACTAATATCCGACTAATCCTTATCATCCCATTGATCACAGGTGCTGGAGACCCTGACGCCCGACGACGACAAAAAATCCGACATCGACACCGGCGAACTCACCGAGCTCCTCTCCAGCCACAGCCAAGGCCACGTCCTGTCACACGCCGGCGGTGACGGTGCCGGTGGCGGCGGCGGTAACAGCAGTGGCGGTGTGCCCACCCTCCCTATGGCCCCCGGCTCCTTATCCGACAGCATCAAAGAGCTGCTCAGCCTCCTGGTGGACGAGACCACCCTCAAGGCCTTCGGTTGGCCCGACAAGCCGGTGGACGAGATGCTGGACGCGGTCATCCGGCGTTGCGGTCACGCCCCCATCGACCCGGCCACCTTCGGCAACGACGTGGACTGCCTGCGCGAAAACTGCAAGCTGCTGTTCACCGTGGTCATCGACGATACGGCCGTCAAGACCCTGCTCAATAACCATACGGTGGACGAGGTCATTCTGCACGTGCTGCGATTGGCCAAGGCCTAGTAGTAAAGGTAGCGCCCTCTGTTGGGAAGCAATCGCATTTTTTTGGTAAACGAACACCACCTCAGCGGGACATTTTTTTCCCGTCTAACCGAGTGTTCAATTTTATTTCCCACCCAATCGAGTGAGGTAGTGCGATTTTGGGGAGGGTTGCGAATAAGTAATTAGAAGATGGCGTCACAACCGGAAAATAAAATTACCCCCTTCCCCCAAAAAAAAAGAGTAGTCAAAATTGTTGATTTAAAACAAAAAATGAATAAATTACTCCTAAGTTACTTCCCTTTGGCATTTATTTGATAGCTTGCGTTTGTTCACTTTTTTTTTTAACCCACATGATGAGGTGATATAGACATCAAGATTGACGTCATGTAGCACCTCTGGTGACGTCATTTATGGTTAATAGTTCGCCTAAAGTTGAGAATCTGTTTCACTACTGTCGATGGACTTTTCCTATCCACGGTCGATCGTGATAGATTTTGGGTGCGCGAGTCTTTTTTATTGGTTTGCGAAGCGGAAGCATTATAGATCCTTTTCATAGTGGGAGGATGGAGAAAAAGTCATGGGGTTCTTGTGAACGGTTATGAGAACATTTTTTTATTAGGATTATTCGGTTGATCACCGTGACCGTCGGGCGCGTTGAGATCAAATATAGATCTAGCCTGCGTGCCTAGATTGATTTCGTAACGCGCCAATCGAGTTATGAGCATTAAGAAAAAATATTGCTTTTCCGTACACAAAATGACGGTTGCGTTTACAATATGCACCGTCGCCTGTGACGCGACAGGTGCTGGTCAAATGATGAACGCACCCCCTATCTCTCACTCGCCGAAAGAAACCCACAAAACACATTTATAGGATATTATAAAGTTGTTACACATTGAACCATATAAATCCTCAGAACAATTCATCTTCTTGTTCAGCTAGTTTCTTTTTTCGATGAGGGGGAAAAAAAACGAATATATCGATTCCCTTCCCTCCTCCATGCTACAGACGAAAACCATTTAGCCATTTTTGTTGCTGCAGTAGAGAAAGTGAGAGATACAAAAACAAACAAAAAATTATAACTGAATATAATATTATTGATTCATATAATAATAATAACGATGCTGGCAGTGCAACCTCAAAGACACAGAAGGCCTGTCCACGTGTTTTGCCGCTCGCTAGATGGCGCGCCGGGTGACGAATACAAATAAAAGGAAGGGCTCACTGTCACGAAATCTAAAAAGTCAATTATGAAAAACGTCAAATACGAAAATGCAGAATCGTCAAATTAGGAAAAACAACAAAGGTAAAGCGCGTTAAAGTTTGAAAGCATCATAGATGGTAGGCAACACCTTTGCCCTCAATAGTTTTACTGTACATGCCGCTCTTTATCTTTAACGTTTTCCATTCCGTTTTCAAAATCTAAGTTGGAAAACGACAACTATTGTCGTTTTCCAACTGAGATTTTGTCGAAATTTAAAGTGCGGGAGCACGTCGAGATAAATGTCAAATGAAGTTTAAGTGTAACTGTTAAATGGAATTCGCCATTTTGTGTGCACAAATTCGTGTGCCCACAACATCCTGAATGCGCAGCTGCAACGCTTCTGTGACGCAAAGGCCCCGATGTGACGTCACGATAGTAGCAATATTCGAATGAAGCCTGCGAAAGTGCTGCCTGTCCTCGACCAGGCTCTAGTTTTAGTAATTTTGGCTACCGGTAATAGATCTAGTTTTAGTAATAAAATTTTCTGACCTAGGTGGGGATCTCTAACGCGTACCTGACAACGAACAGACACAGGACTGCTTTACTTCCATTCCATACGTGTCTAGGAATTTCTCTCTCGAAAAATTACGAAGGTTCCGGTGTGAGAATTGAACCCACGATCACGGAAATATTAGATTGACCATGAAGGAGTCGTCATTTTTAATTTCTTACTTAATTTAATAAATTCTTAATTAATTTTAATTTCAACTTTTTCAGAGTTGACTTTTCAGCTACGTGACCACAATCCCAGTGAAGCCCCATTTACATATGAGCAAAGTTGGCCAACTTTGCTCATGTGTAAATCGTGCTTAAATGAGGGCAATAAAATAAAAATAGCCGTCACATACACACGTGGGCAAAGGCCAGCCTAGTACAATACACATACAAGCGACTAAACTGTTTTTTGTACGATACGGGACATCATACCACCCACTATATCGTAACGTCCTCCCACATGAGGGGTGTCCATCCTCGTCCTGACACCCTCCTCTCATGGGGGGTGTCCATCCTCGTCCTGACACCCTCCTCTCATGGGGGGTGTCCATTCTCGTTCTGACACCCTCCTCTCATGGGGGGGTGTCCATTCTCGTCCTGACACCCTCCTCTCATGGGGGGTGTCCATTCTCGTCCTGACACCCTCTCTCCCTCTCCAGAGATACGTAAAATCGAGTCCTCAACATTCGTTCGATCACGACTACGTGAAATCTGCCCGCTCATCAACGAAGAAAACTTTTCTTCTCACTTTTTGTGGGCAGGGGGCATATTTGCATAGTAATCGAAAAACAGGACTGGTTTTTTTGGGCGGGGGAGAGTACAGGGTTCTCTAGGGATAGTTAAGGGAAGGTTAGGGTGGTTAGGGCTTTGGTTTGCGATTTGAGGCACTCGACCACAGGTGTGTACTCGATGGGGAACAGCAGTAAGTACACGTACACCACTCGAGATTGGCTGGTCGTGTTAATGAAGTCGTTCGTTTTTGTGTCGGACCCCTTAGGGTCCTCCTGTTTTTTGTTTGTTTTAAGAGATCGTCCTTTGTGTGGCGATGATGATACACATGTCTCAAGCGAATTAAGGGGGGTCTTTCTTCTTCGAATGGTCACGTCCAATTGTGGTCCGGACACACTGGTTTGACCAGCAGACGAACACCTTCGCATCAGAACACTAGGTGTATTTTTAAATATGTATAACCAATTCGAACAGCATTCGGTAATGTTTAGATGTGGGCACATAACTTAGCTAGGTTGAGCTGCAAGCTAAAATACAGTCTCCGTCTAAAGACCTGTGACGATTGTAGTAACGATTGGATCGATTAATCGTAACAATGGCAGTTACGATTAATCATATCGATGGAAGATTAGATTAATCGTAACAATTAACCGAAACGTATA
The DNA here is from genome assembly GCA_033995665.1 of Melogona broelemanni. Taxonomy (NCBI): domain Eukaryota; kingdom Metazoa; phylum Arthropoda; class Diplopoda; order Chordeumatida; family Chordeumatidae; genus Melogona; species Melogona broelemanni. Next base: position 13,691 of record JAUJYS010000374.1, read on the forward strand.
AATAATCAAATAATCGTAACGATTGAGTATTCGATTAATCGATTTTTTTTTCTAACGCCTCACACATCGATCAGAAAAAGAGATTTTCGTTTTCTTTTTCACAAAAGACAGATTTTGGTTGCCGAGAAGGTCATTTTTCAACGAGTTTTCCGTGTACCAGAACGAGGAATTATTTTCTGGGAATTGTTGTTGAAATCGGCGATTTAAAATACCTAATTTGATTGGTGTGGTGCAAAAATCGAATCGTATCGAATTATCTTGTGGTGACAAATTTCAGGGATTTTTTTTAGCTAATCAGAATTTATTTCTGTAAATTTTGACCTCTAATTTTTAAAAACCGACACGAAACTGGGAGTTTCGTTTTTTGAAATCGCAAAACAATAACGAAAATTGGACCCGTGTCTTTGGGATACCAAGATTCGACAATATTCCAGAACCTGTAATATTCCGATTCGGCAAATATTTAAAAAATAAATCGAGGCTCTCCCTGTTCAAAAGGCCATTTCATGACTCCTCAGTATGTCTCAACATCAGTAATTCCTGCTGACTTTCAACGCCAGGAACATTTCCGACGTCCCAACACTTTCCACACGACAAATTTTATCCAAATTTTATCCAGACCAACACTTGTCCGTTGCGTAAGTAACGTCAGCAAAATCTCCACCATAACCGATTCTCATTAGAAGCAAAAAAAAAAATCCCAACCACAGTTGAGATCCCCAGAAGCTCCGGAAACGGATGACTGATGACTTTTGAGAGGGGGGGGGGGTAATCACCCCCTGGAGGTAAACCCACGATCGACTGTGATTGATATACCTGGTGATCTACATCATCACGGAAAGGTATGTCGAAAGGGCACTCCGAAGCCACCGCCCATCCACCCGGCGGAAGCTACCCGCTCCACCGGCTGAACCACTGGATGGACCAGCGGAAACGGAAACGGCGGGCGATGATGATGATGAGCAGAGGGGACACTGGGCGTGCCCCACATGAGATCGTGCCCCGGCGTCATCTGCTGCTGATTCAGACGACCACCGGCGTGAAGGGAAACCGGCGGGGCGAACACCGACGACCGGTAGTCAGCGGGGCTGACCAGCTGGAGAGGGTGGTACTGTGGCCCGCCGCCCACAAAGAAGCTGCTGCCGGGCGGTTTGAGATGAGGCTGACCGAAACCGAGCAGGGTGGGCGAGGTGGCCACCGGCTGGTGCTGGAGGTGGGACCGTGGCTCGGCGGTTGGCCAGCTGGACTGGTGGTGAGTGTGGAAGGGACGTGGTGGTGCGAAGGTGGAGGGATGGCTGCTGCTGACCGCGTCGTCGCTGGACCAGGGTGGGTGGTGGGAGGTCGCTGCTTCCTGAGACGTGAAGTAGGGTGTGGCGCTGCTGTTGTTGCGGTGGTGGTCTGGAAGGACGAGGCCACCGTTGTGGGAGGTTGATGGGGGTGGTGGTGGGATGATGATGGTGTCAGCGCTTTCCTCCTCCTCCTCCTCGTCCTGGTCAGCGAAGGTGGTGATGGTGTGAATGCTGGACGCGGCCAGGTTGGGCCAATGCTAGCAGCGGCGGTTGCGCCAGTGGTTCATGTACTCCTGGTAGCTGACCGTCATCTTCTCGCTTTGGTAGCGGGTGAGCTTGACGGCTTTGCGGACATCGTGGGTGATGTTGCCCTTGTAGCCGCCCTTACGGAGCAGCGAGTCGATCGTCTGCACCTTGTCCCAACCTGTAATGGATGGAAGAAAATTGAAATGACAATTATGGCCACACTAGCACCACACAGTGTTGGATAGGAGCGGAACGGAAAAGTTACTTTCATGGAAAGTGGTTCGTTTTTTTAGGAACTCAAGCAACGCCTAAGTTCCTGTTAATTTCTGTAGGAACTGCAATGGGAACTGGTTCCTTTATTTGAGAAACTGGAACGGGGCGTTCCTTTTCTGTGTCAAGAGTTGATTTTGCAATCACTTTCAATTCTCTGCGAGTACAATTTTCCAAAGTATGTCGTCTGCAGAACAATTTTACAGCATCAAACAGAAATTGCCAAATATTTTGATCTCCCCATATCAGCATGTGTCCTTTAAATCAGTTCTCGCAAATGTCCATTTGGCGTCATCACGAACGTAATATATTTTCTAATCGAAAGAACGGCAATGTTTAAGGTTCCTCTTGAAAAGACACTAGGAACGCCCAGGTTCCACTTAATTTCAGTAGGAATTGAAACGGAACCTGGAACCTGTTCCTTTTCAAAATTAACAAACCCAACACTGGTCATAAAAACGAAAATAAAAAGAGCGCAATCAGAGGAGTAAATTTTGTGTCTGTCAATTAAATAAATTAAAAATGCTGAACTAAAAATAAACTATAAATAATTTTTAATTTGTTCAGAAATTTCCAAGACCATTTCTAGTTTTAATAGATTTTCCCCTCGAAGCTTCATTGACCAAAATTAATGTCCCTGGCTTTCCAGGTGGGTATCGAACCCAGCACTAAACAAACACCGCTTTATTGAGCCACGTACAAACTGGTTAAGACCGAATGTCTGACTCTGAGTCACATCCTCATGACTCAGTGCCATATGTTTCAAGGTTGAATGGCCTCACAAATAACTAGCACCAATCTTGATCAAATGTCGATGTTCACAACAGGGGTATCTGTTCATTTTAACTCCTAATGCTCTCGCTCAGTCTTGGAACAGATAAAAATTATTATACCTAATTTTATACGGTTATAGCAGAATTGATTCAATTATGTGTAACTTTCCGTGGACTTTATTAGATTGTCTCAAAATTGTCTAATCTGATTACATTTTTCTCCCCATTATTTTATATGTTGTCTGGAAACCTAGCAACTGACAAAAATAATCAGTATCTAAGTTCCCAGACAAAAGAAAGCCTATTACATTTTTTTTTTAAACGAACCAATGTAACCAATTACGTGATGAAACAATCACAAATTCATTTTGATAACAAAATTAAAAAGTCCGCCGAGACTACCAATCCACCTATTTTTTTTTTATATCACCATAGTGCCAAGTACACTACGGTAATATAAAAACTCGACATAAAAATAAAACGAAAAGTAAATCAGTTCCGGTGTAGTCCCGAAGGAGAAGACGAACAAGAGTTCTGTCAAAAACTGCATCGTCAACTATGTGTAATTACAAATCCCCGGTCTCCGGATCCCCGGCAGCCTGGCTATTCCAGCTGCCATTCCCCATCCCTTCCCTGACCCTCCCATATATATATATATATATCCCTCCATAGAGACATGAGGTTGCAGTATTCCTGTAGTGCACTAGGCACTACGGTGATTTTAAAAAAAATCTCTTGCTCAGCAGTGGCAGGTAAAAGCAAAAGCGAGTCCCGCCTGGATTCCTCACCTTGTTCGGGGGCCACTTCAGGTAAATAAGTAGCGGTGCGCTTGGAGCCTTTCTCGTTGACGAACTCAATACGGATGCCGTGACGTCCGATCTGTACAAATGGCAATCACAAACTCGGGGTTAGAGGTCACACGCAAACACAGTGAGAGTGAGTGAGAGGAGATATGGTGCTAGAGGAGAAGTCCCTCGCCACCACCACCACCACCATCACCATGGGCTGTCTTAAAAAACGGCGGCAAGATCAGGTGTTCAAACAATCAACCAATCTGAAACGAAACACACAAAGCTGTAAACCCAGGAACCTTTACAACAGTAACACGTGCGACCTATTGACCGTACGACCTATTAGATGAACGGCAGTTATCACGTCAATCAGACAATGAGTCTGGACACTTTATGCTGAAAGCGCAGACTACATACACTGTCATGCCAAATTAACTGAGCCAAATTTTTTTCAAACGGAAATATGTTTACTTTGACAATAATTATCTACGGTTTGGACATGAATTTTTCAATTCGGTTTTTTGCAAGTTGGACAACAACAATATTCACTTGACAACATAATTTATTACGAACGTTCTAAATTAGGAAAATTCGTTTCAAACAGAACAACTATTTTTTTTTGGAAATGGAACACCCAACAAGAAAAGGAACATAAATGACGTAATGCCAGTATTGGCACGTGCAAACAAAATCCTTTCATCACAATTGGATACAAATCGAAACAATTTAAAGACATTTTCCCAATTGTAAATGCTACGAAGTTTAGGAACACAATTGAATTGTTTTATTTAAACGAATTATCTTAATTTAGAACGTTCACCATAAATTATACTGGCAAGTGGATATTGTTGTTAATTCAATGTTGTGCAACATGCAAAAAACCGAATTTAAAAATTAGTGTCCAAACCTAAGATAACTACTGTCAAAGCAAACATATTTCCATTTGAATAATCTTGGCTCTGTTAATTTGAAAAATTCTCCAACTGGCGGAAATAAATTATTTTACTATCACACTCTATTTAACAAGTTTTCGTAATTAGTTAAATAATTATTTTTCCAGATAATTTGGCATGACACTGTATTTATGGCCAAATCATCACATCTACGAAAGCGTTCCTTGACACACACTAAAAAAAACAAGTTCTGATCACTTTCTTTGCAGTTTCCTTCGCAGCAAACATGGATCCCCAGCGGATCAACCCAACTTACAGACAGCCAACCCACAGGGTAGGTGTCGCCACATGTGACCTACCTCCCAGTCAGAGAAATCGCAGCCATCTTCGAAGTGACGTAGGATGGAGACGGACACGTGCAGCTTGGAGAATTCGTCGCGAGACACGGGGCTGAAGCGGCTATCCTTAAAAGCGCTAGAACAAGACAGCGATTTCTCAACATTAAGAATCAGGAATTCAAACACATGGTGCACAAAAAAAATCAGAAACAAAAAAGGAGTAATCTTTTGAGAGCCACAGACACCATTATAGTTTTGATTGACAAATTTGTTTTAAAAAAAAATGTATTTTAAAAATCTTATGTAATAAAACAAAGTTTTCGCCATTTTGTGTGCGCAGAGAATCCTAAATGCGCAGCTGCAAGGCCTCTGTGACGGCAAGGCCACGCTGTGACGTCATGATAGTAGAGGCGAAAGTGTTGCCTGTCCTCGGACAGGTAAGCTCTAGTTTAACATAATTTTTAAACAATTCAGACAAATTAAACATAAAGAATAGAATTTTTCCAAATATGCCATGAACATAACTGGCAATCTAAGTATCAACTGGGTCTCAAAAACATTACATAAAATACGATTATGAATGAGCTTTTATAATAAAAGACAATCTAAGCGTATCCGTGCGTAGGTCGCGTAGGTAGCGTGCTCGCTCACCAACCAGCGGGGATCTGGGTTCGATTCCCAGCGCAGCCGATTGCTAGAGATTGGCTTGTGGTACTGAGCGGGAAAAACCACCTCTGTATTCTGCCAAGAAAACTTAGGGGACTTCTGCTCCCTGAAGTCACTAGGTGTCGGGGGATCGAGGGTCGGGGTCCGGAGACGACACGAAGCGTGTTGCAACAACAAGCGTGTTAATTATTTAATATTTTATTATTATTTAAAAAAAATTGTGTTTAAAAAATTTTTATCTTTACATTTGACAGAATCTTTTTAATAGTTAATTTACTAATTATATTTTAGTTGCTTTTTTGCGTTGCAAATTCAGCTAAAATCAATTTGTAAAAAATTTCAGAAACATTGGACAATTCTCAAACCGTGATTCAACCCAATTCAACCGTGATTTAAATCAGACGTTACGGGTAGATTGTATTTAACTATAAAAAAGTGCACATTTCACAATTTACTTTCGATGAATAATCTCGCTGTTCCAAACGCATTTGAATGTTCACACATATGCTAAGCTAAAATTGATTCTCTACATAAAACGTAGAATATATAATAATTTTGTAATTATTTTTAAAGAGATCAACGAGATTTTTCATCGACAGTAACGCAATAAACAAAAAAAAATACATTGAATGAAATGATTTAAAAAAAAAAAAAAAGAATGTTACACCTGAATGATCCTAACATTTTTATAAATTTGGTTCTGAAAAAGAAAATAAATAAAATTGCGAAGATTTGTTTTATGTCTTTCATTAGACAATGTCGCCCCAACCTTTTGAAGCACAACTGGTTACCTCTTTTGCGTAACCAATAATACGTCATCGTTGTTCAGTAGATTCCAGAAAAATGAAATTGTCGAATTTCTCGTCACAAATTTAAAAATTGTTTCGTAAATTGAAAGCAGCGATTTTCCGTTGGAACAACAATTCAATTTTTTTAGTCAACAAGGAGACAAAATCTGAAGAATTTTTTTGATAAACAATTTCAAGGATAGACAAATTATTTTGAAGGCGCCAAACAGAGAAAACATTTTAAGACATTTTAGTAAACTGAAGTCTTCCTAAACACTCATTGTGAATTTTTTCGAAGATCTTTGGTATGTGGGGGCGTAGTGAAATTTATATATTTAGTTGGATCACTTCGTGTTGGGAATGTGCATTTAACAACGCCCCCCCCCCCAAAAAAATACCAAAGATCTTTGAAAAAAATTAGAATTATTCCAGTACCACAGAATCGAATAAACGAAAGCCTGCGCCGGGAATCGAACCCGGGACCATCCGCTTATTAATTATGTGGCCACTAGGACTCATATAGGAAGCCAATAAAATGGTAGAAACTTTTTTCGAATTGGAACAACCATTTTTTACCTTTCAAAAGAGAGAGGTCAAAAAGGCAAGAGAAAAGAAATAAAATCGTGTAACATTTTTCCATGCAGATGAGAGTGGATTTTACTAAATGAAAAATTAGGGAATGAACAACTCTCAGGAAAGATGAAGACATGATCATCAAAATTTTTTACTTCCCTGGGGTCACGCTACCAGGTGACCCATGTCCGGCGCAGGCTGGCCCCAAGGTCATCGCCAAGGTCACCATTCGTTGCCAAAGGTCATGACGAACCATTGACGCGTTACAACTACCCAACATCACAGGGGACCCCTCACCCTCCCCATCCCACGTGTGAAGATCACCGCGCTCGAAGGTTATTCCCGATTGGAAGGTCATTTCCGATGAGATGTCGCGTCCGTCGAAGGATGGGCCCTGCTTAAGAACTTCTGCAAAGGTCTTGAACAGGATGAAACCTTTGGGAGGCTGTATGAGCACCGTTGATACTACTTGCTCCACACGCGCCATTCAAAAGGCTTAGGGCAGCACCCTCAAGCGAGGAGAGCCTCAGACCACTCCGTTCAACAGGATCGCATCAGCGGCGGCGCTAGGATTAAACACAGCGCAATAGCATGCTCTGCTTGCTATGCATGCGACGACGAGCCGCCACTGGTCACTTATCGCATATTGCATGTATGCGTGGAAACATAGATGACACAAGACGCACAAATAAAAATCAATCGCAGAACTGAGACGAGCAAAACGATGAACGAGATTGTGGGTAAAAAACCAAAAACCATCTCATATGGCTGACAGAGCCGCGGAATAGTTTAACGGTGTTTACTTCACGTGTACCATTCCGTGGCGGCAATTAACCATGCTTCATAGGTCTGGTTTTTAGAACATATAACATGTAACTAATGCGATTTTTTTCAACAACTACAAACGCGAATTTAACATTTTGTGCTTACACACAATTTCGTTCATCGTTTTGCTCGTCTCAGTTCGGCGATTGTTTTTATTTGTGCGTCTTGTGTCATCTATATTTCTTCGCATACATAAATTTTGAATTGTACCTATACCTGGAACACCTAATGACAAGCTTACTAATGTTGCCAGTAGGTGGCGCGATTAAAAAAAATATGACCAATATTTTAAATAATTTGGCAGGCGTGCTACGCTAAAAATATATCCTACGATCGATTGCGTCAATGAAACATGTCATAAGCGTGAGATTTGTGCAAATATTTTCTCCTCTATTCAAATTTTAAACCTCTTGGCGAGTTCTCTTCCCCCCCCCCACTGTCCCCCCCGTCCCCCCTTTGCCCTTCCTTGGGATGGTGTCGGAACATCATCGCTCAAACGGTTGACGGTTTGACCATTGTGGTGGACACAAGAGTGTCGGTGGGGGGAGGGGGAAAGCGGGGTAAGATACAAAACACTCTGCCTCAGGGGGGTCCTTGTCTTAAGGTAAAGGACCTTTCGTCAAGAAGGGACAACGCGACACCACGGGGAACCCGAAAAAAGATACAACGATGAAAAGAAAATTTGCCGAGGGTTGAAAGAGGAAAAAAATGTTATGCGGTAGAATAAGGATCAGTTAAGTTGGCACCGTACTCTTGTCCACATGAACTATGAAAAAGTTTACAACTTTTTGTACTTTATTTATTTGTTTATATTTTTTTTTAAATCACCGCACAGGATTACTGACTGCACCCTCGTGTCTCTATGGATATATGTAAGGGGCAGGGAAGGGAAGGGGATTGGCAGCTGGAATAGCCAGGCTGCAGGATCCACCCCTAAGCTCTGGACTCCCTAATGGAAGCTCGTGAGTGACGCCAGTACCCCAGACTAACGAGTAAACGAAAGCCTGCGCCGGGAATCGAACCCGGGACTGTCCGCTCCGTAGGATGTTGCCATACCCACTGAGCCACTGGGGGCCGACTTGTGGTGTTGTTGCAAGGGCGGGGGTGGTGACACCTTAACACCTCTCCTGGCCTAACCGGAAATAAAGTGAATCAAAGATAAAACCAAGAAAAGTGATGGGAGAATCGATGGTGGGTTGAAGGTGACGAGGGTGCTCTGGGTGGGCGTAAGGGGGGAGAGAGGTGTTAGACTGTTAGGAGAGAGGGTGCAAAGGTGAACTAACTACGCATTTGTAAAGATATATTTTTGGTCATTTTGCTTATGTCACCTTATACAAGGATAGTTTGCGCATCAAATGGGGGAGGGAGGGAGAAGGAAATTCAGCCCCGGGGTAAAAACGTGATATTTTTATATTTTCTTATCAAAACTTTGGTCCTATTTTTAGCGTGACCTCAAGTCCGGGCTGACGGAAGTGGATGTTCGGGCGGCATTTGCGGGTGGTACGCCGTGCGGATTATCAGAGAGCATTGCTAAACAAAACAATATATACTTTGAAAACAAATATCTGGTAGAGAAAACAAATAATACATTGCTTGTCAACGAGCTGGTCCTCTTGCTGCACCTACTCAATTTTCATTTTTATCTAATAGCATGTGCGAATTATCTAGTTGTCTGTGTGTGTAACAGTAACAAACACTGCAACAAAATGTGTCAAATAAGTGACTTATCACTGCTGCACCAATCGTACACAAGGTACACAGTGTTTATCTCACTTTTCATAAACACCGTGAAGTTTTTTAATCTATACTATAAGACTGAAAGTGGTGTCCTTCTGTCCATCTGTTTGTGTGAAGCCAGCACGTGACCTAAACTGAATTTATACAAAACACGCGCAGTGCAATAAAGAAACTAAGTCATAGAAACAAAGCTCTATTATTTGCCAAAGAAATATGTTGACATGTAATTTGTGTTGCACTGCACGTGTTTTGGATATTTTCAGTTTAGGCCACGTGCAAACAGTTTAAATTCAAATAAAAAATGTCTGCCCGTTTGTAAAAGCATCCACAAATTAAACTAAGTTATTTAAAAAAATAAAACTCTTTGTCTGCAAACATATTAACGTGTGTCAAAAATAATTCAACAAAAGACAGAAAGTACGCATGGCGCAATACACAACCGGGCGAAGCCGGGCTTAAAGCTAGTTAATCATAAAGGTAGAGATTGCAAAAGATCGCACTGAGCCAAAGCCGTCTACATACGTATGTAGAAGGCATTGACTGAGCGCGCCCAAGCAGAGAGAGCATGCTTGGCCATTCAGACAGGGGTATACAATCGTAGTTTTTAAACGTACGTGTGCCATCTCACGCAGAAGGATGATGAGGCGCGCGCGCGGTAAAAAGATACCGCCGGCACTCTGACCCCGATGAGACGGCAACAGTTTGTCGTTTGCCGTCCCCGGTCCCCCACGAAAAAACTGCTGATTCACCACGCCCCTCCGCTGCAGCAGCCCGCACCAAACGAAGGCAAGACTCGGCAGTCGGCACCGGGGGCAAAGAGCTCCTGCCACATGCACACCCAATGCGAGGAAAAAAAATGTGCAAGTCATGTTTTGTGCCACCAGATGGCAGTTTTTGATATTAGAAAAATGCCCCCACCCCACCACCACCACCACCCACACGATAAAGACAATCGACAATCGAAAGACATTCGACTAATGAGTGCAGAAAACTGGGCTAAAGGTGTAGCAAGCTAGACATGTTGGAACAAGCAGTGTGGGTTGTTTCCTTGTCAAAAGGAACCGGTTTCAGTTCCTACAGAAATTAAAAGGAACCTGGCCGCTCCTAGTTCCTTTACAAAAGGAACATAGAACTTTACCGTTCCTTTTTCCGTTCCCTCGATTAAAAATATTGCTTCAATTTCATAATGTGTTGGTTAGTCAGTCCTGGGACTGGTTTTAACAGCAGCGTGTCGTCTCTGGACCCCCACCTCCGATCCACCGACACCTATGGTTTTTCTTGGCAGAATACAGAGGTGGTTTGCCATTGTCTACCCCCG
>JAUJYS010000375.1:0-24196 GCA_033995665.1 Melogona broelemanni
CAATCGGCTGCGCTGGGAATCGAACCCAGATCCGCTGGTTGGGAAGCGAGCACGCTACCTCTCGGCCATATACGGATTTACCTGGGTATAAAGTATGTGAAGATATTTATCCACAGAAAAATGAGAATGAAAGCAAAAATACGATAAACCTTTTGCGCGAAATCAAGTTGCATTTACTCTTTATGCAAAAGTCAAGTATTATTTAATAACAGTTGCATTGCAAAAGGCAAGAAAATCCAAGAATTCCAAATATTGTCGATTGTTTTCTTTCCACTACCGGTATTTTTCTTCCTAAATCAGTTTTTATCCAAAAGATGTCGTTTCCACGTATTTTACAGTTATCTCTCGACTTTCTCAATTCTTGCATTTTGCATTTCCTAAAATCGATTTGACTCTACAGGATTTTTTTGAAAGTTCGTGAGGGCGAATAGTCTTCGACTTGTCAATAGCCAATCGGTGCTTTGCGAGCCAATGAAATGGGAATCGGATCCAAGAAGCATTACGTCAGTTGGCACATTTACAGGTACTGATATAGTGGCATACGTTTTAGGCATTCCTGTTGAAAGTATGCTGCTGCCATTGCGTTCTTATCACATGTATTACTGTTGACGATCGCTTGTTGTTAACTACCGATAACTTAGGATGGTCGATAATAATCGCCCATCCATCACTTCCAAATATCCGATACCAACTGTGTACGTGAATGTCCAATAGCAGTAGAAAAAATCCGTTTCATTTACACATTACATCTGTGATTCGAGAGTTCTTACGCGTGAATTTCAACAATTCCAATGTTTTTTTCCGGCAAAGCTGACAATTTTGCCTTGCCTAGCCATTTGATCCAGGTAGGAATATTTAACATGTCCATGATAAAAAATTCCGAAGGCCTCGGCCTGGTGTTGAACCCGATTAACAGGCATAGTATATTTCGGCGTGCTAACCACTACGCCACAAGGCGTCTCTCCTTATAAATTTTCCTTTATATTATTGTCGGAAAAAAGACTGGCAAAGATATATCGTGTTAACCAGCAAACCACTGGAAAGCGTAGGTGGTCAGGTGAGTGGACGGGGGAGGTGGAAGGGAGGGGAAAAAGTCCACGCCAACGGCGACGCCTGCAATTTCCGGGGATCTCTGCTTGCACGCGTGCTGCACTTTTTCCTCCGCGGGGCAATTATCCATCGCCGGGATTTTTGTTGGCTAATTGATATAAACGTCCGGAACAAGGCGAGGTGTGCTATTATATATTGGAGCCGGCGGCGCTCTCTTGTACCAATCCTCCTCCTACTCCTCCCCCACCCCTCTTTCACCCCACCCTCACCCCTATCTCCTATCCCAACCAGCCATCACCATCACCACACCAGCCCGGCGTCACAACGCCGCAATTAATTTCGAGATAATCCGAGTGGCCCGGTGGTGGAGGTAGTTTGGCTGATGAGGGACTGATATAGAAGGGGGAGGCCTCCAGAGGTCAGTTGGCCCGGGGGCCGCAATTGGTAAATATAATTGCTTCAACATCGGGCATATAATTCGCGCAAAAAAGTTGTTAAAGAATTTAGTTACCTTTTTCTTTAAAATTGTTATCAATGAAACTTATGAAGATATTCGTCTTAATATCTCCCATGGCGCAACCTGGTAATTTTACAAAAGTGCGAGAGCATGGTAATTTGGCCTAACCTAGGAAGGGATCTTTAACGTGTACCGGTATCTGAAATCGGACAGAAACGGGTCTCGTTTTACTTTACGCCCGAAAAATTCCGGAACAATTAGTCGGGAATCGAAACCGCGATCACTGGTGTAGTAAGCTGGCACGTTAACCATTTCACCACTTGACGTACCTAGAATTCATTACGTTGCAGAAACCCTGAGTGTACACCACGGAGAGGCGAAATTTGATCAAATTGGCCGGGAAACACCACCACGCCATCATGCAACGTAGTCACACTGTTTGATAATTTATAACGCCAGTTCTTGAACAAACTCCAATAATGTATCCTATGTTGCCGTTTCTATTCTACATGGTGCGGATACCAAAAAATTTAGTAATTCACATAAATTTATGATAACCTCCAATTTAGTTACCACGATATCCTCTGAATGTCGTGCGTTTCACAATATGAGCGAATAAATAACTCCGAGATTTTGATTGAGATGATGCTAGTCGATGAAACTAACGCTCACGAAACCTATTAATATTTAAGTTGTGGTGTGAGAGCCATACATTTAAAGCTGGGGCCCCCATATGAGGCTGGTGGGGCCTCGTATTACCTCCCGCAGGCCCCCGGGCAGGCGATAGTGACGAGGAAAGAGGGGGGGGTGTAGGGGTTGCGAATTATATTTCACTTGATGGCGATATCCCATGCACTATAATGCACGCATGAGGGCGCCGATATTGCCAGACGTAATTACGTTCAGTCTTGTTGATGGCCGCGTTTGTGAAACGACGTTTTTTATTTAATTTTTTTTTTATACTTGGAACCAAACACATTTAACATTTAACATCGCCCCCATACCAACATCCATTATTTTGTAAATGCTCTATAGGTAAAATTTTATTTTAATCCTCGTTCAGCTCGTAAGAAAAGTGTCTGTTCAAACGCAAGATATTCAACCATATTGTGGACCCGTTCTGACTAGAAGCCTTAATTAAAGTTCCGTATCTAGGAACTGATTTCTTTTTTGAGGAACTTATGGACGCTTATGTTCCTTTTCTTAGGAGGATGCGAAGTGTGACGACAGCGGAACAATTTTATATCAGAAAACAGAAATTGCTAAATATTTTTATCTGTGTCCGCAAATCAGCATACCTCTGAATGTCCTTTATCTCAGTTCCCGCAAATGTCCATTTGCATTATTATGAACGCAATCACATATTTTTTTGTCAACATTTCGCCATCAATATTTTTTAATTGATTGAACGGAAAAGTTCCAGGTTTGGTTTATTTTTTGTAAGAACTGGAACGGGAACTGTTTTTTTTTTGTCATATGATAAACTGTGACGATTCCTTTTTAAAAGGAACAAACCCAACACTGAGCACAGAGGGTATAGTTATTCAAATTGTTTGAACTCCAATGCCCATTGCGAAACCATGTAAAATTTCCGTAGAAAAAGGCAATCACCCAGAACGCGAGCCCCGAACACCAAAATAATGGCGTATCATGGCGTCTGCAATTTGTAAGGTTGTTGTACACGTATATCACACACACACTTTTGGCGTCAATCACGTTTTCTGGTCTCTCGCATTAACTCGTACCGGTACTTTGTTGTGTTGGACTGCATCTGCTACCTGTGATTTGTATACGAGACGGGAGTGGGGGCCAGATTGAATGGCGTGAGAAATATCGGTTTCATAAACAGTTTTTTGTTGTTGATAGAATCGTATAGGCGGGGGCAACGAATTTTCATTGAAAATTTCGAACAGATACACCTTGACCGCCGATTTTTTTTTCTTCATCTCCTGCTCAGAGTTACTACTATATCACTATATCGGTTCGGACCGTGATAATCGAATGGGAATTTTTATATCGATTGTGTCTCTTGGGAAAAAAACAACTGTACGAGACGTTTTTCTCAATGAAAATTGTTTAAAAGCATATACTTCAAAATTGCTCCGACATGTACGTGCTGTATAAAATGACATCATTGATGCCCCGTGCTATCAATAGGTGGCGTTGCTATCTCGTAAATGCTCATCAACATGATACGTGTAGGTCAAATGTTGTTGAACGAAGCATCTCGACTGAGTAATACCGATAGTGATTTTATCCCAGCCAAATCTGCAGTGCAGGCTTATCTTCTATCAGTCGAGGGCATGGACCCAGATAGATAGGGAGGTGTCACATTATTTCGTCTCGCTGTCAATGACTGATCATTGACCGTGACTGATTCATACGCGTGTAAAAAAGTATACGGTAAATAAAATGGTGAAATTATTGCAAATCTCCAAAATCTTATTGCTTTCCCCCAACAATAATTTATATTAAAAATTAGGTAGTAAGGTTTCCTGCATATACTGCTTACATAATCGCCTCAATAATATTTAGTTATCATTTTTATATTATGCATATAAATTACACGTATTTGTTGATGGACAAAAACTTCAAAATCATATGAACAAAAAAAGACAAGTGGTTCATTTAATAATATATATATATTTTATCGATTTTTTCTGTAAGCTAATACAATACAAAACATGTACATGTTCGCAAAAATATATAATACCACGGAATATCCGATGATGCGTGAATCGTATTTATGTGAGGGGAAGACAAATTGTAAATAGTATTAACTTTGTTATTTACGTAGTTGTTATAAAGAAAATACTTCTTGTTGACATGGGTTTATCGATGGTATAGTGGATACGTTTTTTTAATCTTAGAATCTGTATAAATGATTTGATTATTTTCGTTTTTTTCAACAACAAAAAAATCCAATAGTAATAAATTAATAGGTACATATTACATATATATGTCTAAACAACAAATATCGTACATTATTTAAAAGGTAAAAATAATCGCATAAGAAATATATGACAGTTCTTGGTCCCATTGACACCGTATACGCGGTACGGACACGTACAAAGGCTATACAATATAACTATTACACACAGTGTTGCGTACGTGTCAACAACAACTGTTTAATACTTTCAACGAAATTCATTAAAATGATTTGACGTGTACGCGTATACTGATTCACACAATAATTGCTCCCTACAAACCGTAAGCAATTTGATGTAAATTCGAATCGGACTTATACCATCTTCATAATCACTAAGTAGTACGCCATGTTGTTTTATTCAAGTACGTAAATTGGAATTTTATTGAGCATTATTTGCATCAATAATCTCAACATAAGAAATGACGACAGCCGATCACTATGGCAACAATACAAAAAAGTACACACATTTATTTAGGAAAAACAATTGATTATAAATCCAGATCTAACGTTGTTGCATAGAATGGTAACGCACATCCGTTGTATGCTTACGCGTTTCGTTACAAATACGCTAAGCTCACGGTATATTAAATATGAATGCTAGAAATAAATCAAAAATGGTCTGGGATTCCAATCTTTGGTTAGATGATTCACATTCGTTGACGCTACAATATGCAGTCATTAATTACAAATTCTGTAATATATTACACGTTCATTTGCACTATATACTCGTATTTATTGCATATGTTATTATAAATATGCCTAAATCTACACACGTAAAAAATGATTTACGAAGTAGCTCGAAATATAAACAGTAGACAAGGCACGAAAGAATATTGCAACCTGTACACATTCCCTTAATCGCCGTTGACGAAAGTATAAATATTTTTGGTGACGTCGTTCCAGAAATTTATATTCGTTAGATTGTAATCTAGAATCTTATTGGCTCAAAAACTAATGTCGAAATCGATCGGTGGGAATTGCTTCTGCCAATATAGGAACACACCCCGTGGATCCAAGTAAAATTGGTGAATTATGGGAAGCAATCTTTCGACGAAATGGTTACAGTGCCTATTAGAACAATACCCTTTTCGAAATAGCCAAGCACACTCTCTGTGGGGCGCGTTTAGACATTGACTTGCTCGTTAATGAATGTCACGAATAGGTCCGTGATATTCCTCATCCCGAATGTGATATTCGCCTATGAGCTGTACATTGCGCCGAATGTGATCAGAAATTTCAAATGTTCTGTATGTAGTGCGCTAAGCCGATCTGTACACGTATTTCAGGTCATCGCATCCACTGTTATGTGGCCTTATCTCAACCAACATTGAAATATCTTGAGCACGGTAAAGCAAAAAGCACTTCGACAAGGGTATAAGCGAATGAAACTAGCTAAATCTGTATAGGATGGGTGGCCTAAAAAAATTGCGTGAATCAGTTCCCGCACAAGAGGTTGTTTACCAGAAATTCCGAATGATTTGCATGTGCAATATGTATACTGCAAAAATGCACTCGGTTCTCGGATAAGGTCTTCGTTCGCAGGATGTCATATTTATTCATTTTTATGTGACCGGAGAGGATGGACATTCCTAAAATATTTGTTGCCTTAGGCGGTCTATGAATCCGATTAAAATAAATTTCTAGGAGAAAGTTCTTCTGACTCATGCCGCAAAGTTGAGAGAGCGCCGAAAGTGGCAAGACTTTCGAGAATATTTTTTGTGCATCTCGGAATTTCATTTCGACATTATATTGATTCGTTGAAACACGTTGAGTAGCATCTAGCCTACTCAAGTCAAGAAAAAAAAAATTCTGTAATTTTGATCCAAAACATTTAATTTTGTCAGCCCGGAAGATTATCTTAAAATATTTATTTTCGTATGCAGGATTGCAGGATTGAAAGCATTACTCTGTCGTTTTTTTTTGTTTTTTAAGGTGGACTACAGCCTTAAAATTGGGCTACCATTTGTAATTGGAAAAGCGAAATTAGCGGTGATAATGGTTTAGAAAACCACCACTAGAATCGCTTAATTCGTCCCGGAACCCATAAATCGATTTGCTGGTTATTTATCCGTTATTCGTATAATCTGATTATAGATATATAAAAGATAAACTTGCCTGATTGTTCGGATCCTTTTTTTATAATGCACTGTGAAGTGAGTCAAAAAGAGTTGACATTTATTTTAGCAAGTTGTCTAATCCGATAAAGGGTAAAATTGACGTTCTGAAGGGATGCTGATAACGTGGGGAGCTGAACAGGGGACGTTATCGGTTACAATGTACTTGTAATTCGACAAACCTCTCAAATCAATCGATTGATGTTCGTACAAGCGGAGGGCTATACACGACAATAATAATTCCCATTTTACGACTATAAAAGGGAAAACTGTATTGTGCTCATCTTTCCCCCTCCCCCTTATACAACTAATCTTATTTTTAGTGTACATGATAAGGATCAAGTTTTAAGGCAAAGTGGGTACAGATTAGCCGTGGTACCAACCTAAAATACGTACGTTGTTGAAAAGATTTTTAACAAAGGCAGCAGGCATATTCGCTTAACCCGCACATACAGGGTTAGACAAAATGATGGAAACAGTTCTATAAGGTGCAGAATTTTGTGGAAATTCCTTGAAGTGGGGACCAATTTTATTATTATTGTTTTATTTTTTACATTGCAATTTCTTATGTTTCATTAAAAACTGAAGTCGATACCGTATATTCCAAGGAAAGAATAATAGATTAAAATAATGCTACACTGTAGTAAGTCAATGACGATATAACTTTTCAATCGTGACGTCCAAAATAAGTATCTACATCATGTCTTGCCTTGGCTTGCAATCGCCGAACAATGCAGTATAGAAACACTCTCATCGCCATTTAATACAGCAGTTCCAATTGTTGCAATACTTGCGAAAACAGTTACCGGTATTCCTATTTTGAACAACTACACTTAAAAACGCAACAAACTCAATTGAGATTTCCGGTAAGCAAAAATGTAAGCCTCAGAGTACAGAAAATATTTCATTGCGAGCCCGTTCGACTTTCTCAGTGGCTAGGTTCGATGAAAGGCGAACAAGGAGTTTTTTCGAATGATCTTCGATGAACATAGTCTGTCCGATGAGTTAATACTTGTAATATGTCGCGAACTGTTTCATGATTAATCCAAACTGTCCGTGTGACCCAGAAACAACTGTTTTACCGATGACTTGGGAAATGATAACTGGGAGCTAGCGTCGCCACTGTTAAAACAACGGCAAACGTTATATCCGTTAACGGTGTTTATATGTCCTGTATTTCATATATATAAATGATGCAAATGAATTGTTTCGCATTTTAATACTAAGTGGCGTCATTCTTGGAAGTTTTGACGTTTTGCGGTGGACGAACACATTGAGCTGGATGATTCGATCATGCTGACCTTTAAGCGTCACAGCTAGGTGACCATCTGGATAAAGTACACGTCACCAAAACCGCTCCAAAAATCGCGAAACAATGGCTTCAACTGGCAAAGACACAAAAATGTTTTTCGCAAATCAATGAAGTTCACAGTTGAGCATTTCAATTTCGAAAGTTAGGGAACCGCCGGATTTTTTTACCAATCACTGACAATGGCATTCCCGGCTCAAGTAGCGCGCACTTTGCAGCGTAACCTCTTATTGCGCTCCAAAGGTCAAGAACAACTGAATATGTCCCGGACACTTTGACGATAGCATTACCGTGCCGAATCTTATACTCGATGGACACAATTTTTTATATTCTGACGGCAATGACATATGAAAGTTGAGAATCACTGATCGGCTATCGCCCACAGTTCAGTTGTTGTCGAAATACATGTACATTTTACGCACATTGGCCAATTCCGAGATGATCCCCGAACTAACGTTGTCCTCCACCTTGATGGTGGCCGACGGCGACATGGCGTTATTGGCGCTGTAGCCTCCTTCACCCCCGCCCATCGCCCCGCCATTGTTATTACCACCACCACCGCCCTGATTGTGGTTTCCGCCGCTGGGCGGCGCTGCTGTCGGATTCGCCCGCATGGACTCGTACTCGCACCGCGACATGGTCGAAGCGTTGATCGACCGTCGCGGAGTCAGACGCTGGTCCTCCGTCATCGGACTCGGAGTCTCCCGCTTGGTGACACCGCCGTTGGGCGTGGCGCACTGCGCGTCATTCATGTAGTGATTGACGATGACGTTGAGGGCTGAGGACGTCATCGGGGATTGGTGATGCTGCATCTGCTGTTGCTGCTGCTGGAGATGGTGCTGGTATTGGAGTTGCTGAGCGTAGTGGTCCTGACCAGACGGTACCATGACCATTTCGGAGCCCTTCAGGTACTGATCGAATTCGTCGCGGTCCACGTCGTCGAAGATGTCGGCGTCGGCCGTGGCGTAACCGCCGTCGCCGCCCCCGTCGCTGCCCGGGGCGTAGTTGAACCTGGTCATGCCGACGTGGTTGTTGTTGTTACCCGGTAGGCGGTTGGTGGCGCCACCGTTGGTAGGGTAAGGGGAGGCCGGGGAGGAGTGACCATTGGTGTAGGTGGACTGGTGGTAACTGGGCGGCGGTTGCTGTTGCTGGTGCGGGGAGGTGGATTGGTACTGGGTGGATGGACCGTTGTGCTGGTCGTCGGAATCTGGAGATTCGACCGGCGGGAAGTAGGTGGGGGCGGTCAGTTGACGCTGGAGTCCGGCGTGGTTGCCCAGGGGACCTCCGTAAGAGCAGTCGCGGCCGTTGGGTAGAGAGACGAAACCGTTGGGCGGGCGCTGGACCAGGGCGCGGAGGGTGGGCAGATGGGCCAGGCGCTGGCGGTAGGAGAGGGAGTTGTGTGGGAAGTAGCGCGACGGCCCACTGAAGTTGGACATGAGCTGGGTGACCGGGTTGTGCGGGGGCGGTGTCGAACGCTCCTGGTTGCTGCCATCCGGGAAGCTGAATCCCGTCTTGTCCGGATCCATGGGCGACATTTCTGGAGTGGGCAAAGCAGGAAGCGAGTCAGGACATGAGGTGTTTCCATCACCACCACCAGACATCATGACGTCACCGTATCCCAGCCAAGAGTAGCCCATGCCATACGGATTGTAAGTATCGTGTGTTGTGTTACCTGAGTGCAGCATGGAGTAGCCGTTGTGCTGGTTGTGAGATTGCCGGTCCAGGAGGTTGTGGGGTTCCGGGCTGCCCTGCGGTGAGGAGTCGGGCGTCTGGATGCCGCAGTACTGGGCGGGTGGGCCGGGTGGCTTGGTGGTGATGGTGGTTGAGCCGTTGGGTTGGTACTGGGGGTAGCCGGGGGCGGCGGAGCCCGGCGAGTGGGGTACCGGGGCGGCGACGGGGCGGTCGCCAGGGGCGGCGGCGTCGCGGCGGCCGGTGCCGCGCTTGTTGTGCTTGCGCCGGCGCGGGCGGTACTTGTAGTTGGGGTGGTTCTGCATGTGTTGGACGCGGAGGCGCTCGGCTTCCTCCACGAAGGGGCGGCGGTCGCACGGTGCCAGGCTGCGCCATTTCTTGCCTGGTGGAGATCGAAATCAAAGAAAAAGAGGGAAGGGGGAGAAAAAAAAGGAAAAAAAAAATAAATAAAACGATACGAATAATAAAAGTGGGGAAAAACAATCTGCCTAGCAAAATATATGAAATGAAAACAAATATAGGACAATAAGTGTTGCTAGGAAAATAATAGTTATAAATGAACGATGATGAGATTTTGATGAGATTCAACGATGAAGACTTTTTTGAGTTTAAGGAAATGGTGAACATGTTCCGAAAAATGGAAACTTTGTTTTTTAATTTTAAAACCGAAAATGAAGTTTATAATAATTAATACATTGTAGAGTCAGACGATTGGACTGCTACAATTATCAAATGTTTGCTTTTGATTTATTACAATTTACAATTTGAATATATTAATTCTGTTTCCATGCTAGTAAAGTCCTTTCATGATTATTTTTGACATCTTTGCATTATTTATAAAGTGCAAATAATAATAATAAAAATAATTTAACAGAATAGCGGTATAACGTAAATCAAAATGACGTAAATCAAAATGTCTTGTTTGATAATCTGAAAAAACACAAATAAAATGCAGGCACCTTAGTTGAAATAAAACGCAATTATGACCTCTAAAATGCTACTGGCACGTTACACAAGTACGCACACTACATTGTAAGAAATGGCGAATAAAAGTTAGTTGATGAAGTGATTCCAAGTTTATGATATGTATTAGTCCTTCAATGACAAAAAAAAAATTCTCGAACTTTTTTGTATAAATATGCTTGGTATCACTAGAAGGCACGCAACAACAGCAATACATTTGCTTTGCTTACGAAGACATGTGCACTTACTAGTCTACTTGTACAAGTGAACGAGCGTATATCACGCATTCGATTGCATGCGTAAGAGCAATTATTTGAAGGGGTCATTTTATCGAAATCAATTTACTACTGGCAGATGAACAATAACAAACGAAACCTTGTAACAGATCGAATAATATAATTGGGAAAATGCAACGCTGATGAAATGTAGTGCCCCATGGCTTGTACGAGGTATAAATTGCTTTAGAAAAATACAATCCTACTACATTGTAAAATAGAACATCTTAATCAACTTAGAAAAGTTGCCCCCATTCTAAGATTTTTCTTGAGTACATTCAAACTTAAAACCCTAACCTTAAACCCTAAAAAGGAGCTGTTTGCGGGTATATAATGTAATTGTAACTTAGCCCTGATGCAGGGTATTGTTTTAATGACACCTCAATGAAAAACATCTTTAAATAATACTCCTTCAATAAAAGGCGTTTTTGCAGAATTTTTTAAACACAAACTTATAGGCTAAAAAATATTTTAATGAATGACAACTGTAATAATTATTAATAAATGACTAACTTATCGCGATATCTTGTGACCGTGCGCTATTTTACAACTTTAATTTGCATATTTAGGTTGCATAAATGGAATAATTGTTTCGAAATCTATTCAATAGATGTCGCCACTCAGGGGGAAGGATAGTTCACGATTTGCCGCAGTTTTAAAAAATAGGTTAGTCAGTGTCTGTGAGCACCATACCGAATAGAAAATTGGTATAACCCTTCTAAAAAAGAATACGTCCGAGTCATAGCTGTAAAAAAAAGCGTAGTAGCTGCAACCATTACCCAGTTTTCACTAAAAATATCGAAGTTCTTCGAAATAGCGAGCACGTGCATTTCGAAACCCCCCAGCTCGCTATGCCCTACTCATTGAGCCTGCGATTTCCGCAAATTTAAACGTCCGAGGTACTTCGAAACGAATTTTCCCTGAATGAAAATTGGCGTTGCGCCGCTCGCACAACTCCATTACGGGTAATGGTTTCGCAGTAGTAGTGCACGCCTGGCACAAATAACCACAATTGATTTAACACCAGACTATAATACATAAGTACACAAGTTTGTTCCGGTTTAGCGAACATTGAATTCGAGGCTTTCCGTTTTTTTCTTCTTCACCGCAACCAACCAGCGGCAGCGGCAACGTGTCTTACACGAACGTGAAAACCTTGACAACTCGATTTGGTGGATATGAAATGCATGGTCGAGCTTCACCAGTCAAGTGTGATTCGAAATGAGTTTTTCTAGTTTGTTTTTTTGGCTTTTTAGAGAAACGGAACTCGTCCGAATCGCGCGTGTTGGTGGTGAAGGGGGTTTACCGGGCGTTCCACATGCAGCTTGTCTTTTTGTGGCCAAACTGCCACGCGTGTTACTGGGCGCAGAAACAATATTAAAGGAGGTAGATACCAAAACAATCTAAAAAAAAATTTAAACTGTTCTTACGGGGTTTTCCTCTCAGAAAGCCATCCTAACGAGGGCGACCTGGTAATTTTTCCTTCTTTATTCCATCAGCCTAAATTGACGTGTTTTAATGTGTTCTCAGCTGACATCACACGTGCACCGGTCCCATGGTTTTACAATTACAAAAAAACCTCAAACAGCTTTAAAATTAGAAGTACGACTAGTCGTAGCCCAGTTGGTATTGCGACCGACAGTTCCGGGATCCTTTCCCGTCGCGGGCTCTGGTTTATTCTATCCCTGCGTACTGCATGCTCATCAGTTTAAAAGCATCACAAGATAAAGGAAACATCATCTCATGTTGCTATTCACTATAGCGATTGTATGTAAATAAAAAAGCTGAAATGTTTAAAAATTAATATATTATTCGCAAAAAGTTAAAGGATTTTTTCGTGGTTGGCAGTCCATCTTAATAGTCCGGGCTCTAGCCGTACATCTCGTTGGTCGAGGCGGCGGCCATCTTTGCGCGCAGTCAGGTAAGAGTGTTGTGTGCCGACAGACGTCGATGATCGACCAAAAATTTGCAAGATCGTTCGACTGTGTCCGGAGAGCTAGGTAAATGTTTTCCCTACAAAATGCGAGCCGTCGTTACGCATGCGCGAACCAAATCATAGAATTACACACTCTGCGGCGTACATTATGGCCCAAATTGGAATGGGGGTCCCGCACGGGACTTAGCGAATTACCGCCAAGAAACGAGCATATATCACACGAGGATATCCTCTCGAGACCCTCTGTACAGCAATAAATAAGAGCTCGCAATTATTACAAATGAAGACCACAAATGGGACTTTGATTATGAGGAATGGTTATTTTTTTATATTGTAACCGGCTAACCAACCGTCTCAAAGCTTATAGGGATGCCCTGGCCTGATTAAGTTTCAGACCCATGTAAGGATTTTAACGTGTACTTTACAACGTACAGGCTCGGGTCCAACGGCTTTGCTTTCATTCCAAAGGATGGCGCGCTTGATAATCTAGCTACTCTTTCTTTTTTAGTTTGCTTTTGCCACGCTGATGAAAGATCACGCCATCAAATATGGCGCATAATTTTCTGTGACTCGCTCTTTTTCTCAATTTTCTCACCTGTTAGTTTTTAAACCAGTTGATGAGTGAAAATACGTGTAGGTTTTCTAAGGAATCACAAAGGAGTTTAAAATATTTTTATGCAGTAAGTATTACGATGGAAAATATTGTGAAGTTCCATGCTCGAATTTTTGGAATGAAATGTCAACTTTTGCGACATTATTCTTACGGTGGGAACGAGCTGCTCGAACGCGTGCGAAATTCAAGAAAAAATGTCATTCGGTTCTATAATTTATGCGGAGGTTATATGGTACGTGTGTCTTATCGGTCGCAAAAATCGTCAGCAGAAAAAAATACCACCTGATATTATAAAAACCGTCGCTATGGACCATAAGGTATGTGAAGTGAGGGGGGGAGGGTTCTTTTTTCGAAGATCATCTATGTCAGCGTGGCGAGTTAAGAAATTCGAAGAATCCCAGGAACCCGTAATGCATTCAATATTCAAATTGATGTTGCGATCTCGTGTAACGACACGCGCAACGTGACTTCGCCTCGTTATATTGAATAAGTAGGACCCGGATTTTTAGGTTCAATAAAATATTCTCCAAAATTATACGTTTCAATTTCCGTAACTCTTCTCACCAGGTACAGAAACCTGTGCAATAATGCTTTCCCTGAAACTGTGCGTTGTTTGTACGATGAAAATATTTACGCCAGTGACACTGCGTCGAATGTCACCATGCAGAAAAAACCTGAAATTGCTGTTCAAAGTTCTAAGCATTAGTTGCTATCCGCTGTAATATATGCATCTGTTTTGTTTATATGAATACGTTGATCTACTGTAAAAAAATAGCCCATAGATGGTTCACCATGATGAAACCCTGTCAGTACATGTGCAATGGCGGGCACCCCGGGAGAGGCCGATGTCCAAACAGCTCTGCCTGCAGACATGTCACAGAGAGATTTTAACGGTAATTGTTGGTACTTTATGTATTTGTGCTCGGTTAATTTATTCACTTTTTTTTAAAGCTATTGCAATGGTGGTTTACCGATGCATTTGTCTCAAAGCTCCCACAGGGGGCGACTTGGTAATTTTTACTGGCCTAGGCTGCTGACCAAGGTAAGAATATTTATCGTACAGGCACGGGCCCAACGGTTGTTGCTTCCATTCCGAAGGCATATATGCATTTTTGTCATCCTAAAAATTTACGATGGTCTCGGTCGGAAATTGAACCCGCGTCTCGGGCGTAGTAGGAGAGAACGCTATCCACTAGGCCACCGATACTTTGGCATTTTGCAATTGCTGGTTTTCTCGTATAAAAACACAAACCGCAGGTGGACGTGCTTTTGGTCCACTAGGCGCATGCAAACGAAATTCAGATGGCCAAAGGAGATAAGATAAATGGCGGTGGCAGTTGGAGATGGCAATCGCGGTCGAGCCGCAAGACACACCGAACGACATTCCTTCTAGCACGAGCGTCTTTTTCAAATCACCGCACGGGCTCCCAAACGCCAGCAAAATCACCCCCAAAAAACGCCCCTTAACTGCCCCGAATATAAAATAGCGTAATACCGACCGCAGGTCTACCCACGACGCGATATTTTATCGTGTTTACATTAAAGCGTGCGCTGGTACTGCACGTGCAATATGGGTTCAGATTGATACCGCCTGTGGCGCATTGAAATCCGGCTAGATCGTGCGTACCCCCCAACCCAAATATGAAGTACCATGTCTGGACCTTTGGTGGACTGTCGTGCCCCAAGCCGCACTCTAATTTACGATGAATTTGTACCAGCAGCAGTGTTTCCGAAAAATAACTTTTGTTCCTAGGAACGGGCTCTTTTTCCGAGGAACTTTTTATAAGGAACGAACTCAACACTGATCAGCAGTTTTGCCACACGCGCGAAATAGTTATGGGGAGAACCTTGCCGATGCCATAAGGTGTACGCGTACGAGTAGTTGCAGTAGATGCGTACGTACTTTTAATATTGATGGCATAAATCGCCGCGGATAGCTCGTGAATTATGTATCGGAGTATAATTGAACGCATCAACTGATAAGGCCAGAACACGATTGCTCAAGGTTAGTTAGTATTTGGTTCTGCTGCGCGCAGGCTCACATAGAGTATCTCGCTTCGAATGGGGGCTGTGCGTTTTGCAATAAGCGATGATACATGGGCACGTGGGAGCTGTAGAGATAAAAACCTAGCTGGAAGTTGATCATTAAATTAAAGGAGAGGCATCGACAAATTAGTTGCCTAATCTCAATACCAAGCTCTCTCGGAACTGATGAATGAGAAATCTGGAGGTTCTGGCATACAGCATATGTTGCCGATACCCACTTGGCCTTATAGGATGGGGAGGCAAAGATATGAGAGAGTAGAGAAACGAGTGGTTCGCACCTCGTAATACATGTAAGTCAACAAGCAATGAACCAAACAGATTAAGGTCTCTGATGAGTTTGCTGAATTGAAACTCATTGCAATTACATATATTTCGTTGAATCATGAATGTAGCAAGCAAATGAATATAAAAATTTGCTAGTTGAGTTAGCCAAGGGAAAGTAAAAATTCCAAAGCTTCTGCCCCTTGCTAGTGTTATGTTGACAAACACTGCATGCAGCTCGTATTGCAGTGGTATATTGCAGGTTTTAAAAAAATCGTGTAACTCAGGGCAGCAAATACTTTTCAATATACAGTGCGCACTTTGGTAACATTCCAAAGAATCAGTTATTTCGTTGCAGTGATAATAATTATAGTATGAGTATGATTATCCAAATAAAATGGGGCCTGTTCTTAGAAAAACAAAAAAAGTTGACCTACTTCGAGTGACTATACACACACTATAAATCACGAAATTGTTCTTTTAGCGCCGCGTTCAATTTTTCTGTTCGATCGATCTCCAGTTTGACTAAAAATTATCAAGACCACTACAAGTTCAACGCACTCAAGCCGAAATAGAATCGAGAGAAAGGGTGGTGGTGGGAGCTAGATTGGAATCCCGTGCGTGCCAGATTTTCATTTCTCGGGATGGGATTCTGGTAGACGACACAACGGCACGTAGACAGTATAACACGTGCATGTGTGTACATAACTACGTGTTATCATCGGTTAAGTTAACCTCAATTTGAATATGGTAAACAAAAATTTATTCGTATTTTTTTTTTGGTCAGTGTTTTAAATTCTCGTATCTTGGATCGACGTTTGTTTTGCATATCCTCCATTGATCATGCACATACATCTGTGGAAGTCGTTGTTTTTTTTAGCTGTTATGTGAATTAGCAACGCATTCATCTCAAAGACCGGCTGGTAATTTTGTCTAGCCTATGCTTCAAACCTCTTTAATTAACGGGATCTTTAACGTGTACCCGACAACGTACAGGCACGGGGTATCACGGCATTACTTCCATTTTCCGTAGAAAGGCGCGTTTTCGAATGTCTCTCTCTTCCGTAAATTTTGGTTGTTAAAGCCTTTTACATTTTAATTATTGTCAACTGCAATATCGAAACTTCCCAAGTTCAATCCAGATCGCTGACGGTTCAATTACATTCTAGTGTACGCTTTCGCCGGTGGCGGCGCTGGTGGCGCTTCTTTAAATTGCAAACGCAGCTGCAATTTTAAAGTATCTGTCTGGAAGATATAATCGACCAATGGCAGCGTTCGTCAATTAGACCTAGACTTGTTTTTCTCCAAACAGTGTCAAATTGTAGCGAGACTTCTCGGTAGATAATTTTTCGCTACAAAAAATTAGAGTATTCGATAGGTCAACACTTTTTAGAAAAAAAAATGTGTTAAAAACCAACAACAAGTTTAAAGTTCAGTCTACAAGATTTATATAGATTTCCTGGCGCGATGCATGTTTAACGACGCTAAATACATGCACGGCGCGTATGCTAAATACTTGAGTTTGTTTACGATGGAGATATTAATGTATGCACGAGAAACAGTCTCGTCGAGGGAGTCAAGGAACTAATTAAAAATTTCCGTCAACAACTTTATATAGGAAATTCTAGCCAGAAATAAACCGGAGGGGTCACGCGTTTGATAATGAGTTGAAACTGATTTATTTTCGCACTAAACGTATTGACAAAAGACCTGTCTCAAGGCTCTTGGCGGATTCTGATTGTCAGAATCGCCTAGCGCCACCTGCCGGCAAATCGATGTATATTTTTAGTCATGCACACTAGATGGCGCTGTGGCAAAAATGGTCAGGTTCGTCGTCACAATTAGGGTGGGAGTAAACAACAGTGGCGGGTTCACAATAACGTGAAAATACGAGATGTAAACAAGCTGGAACGCCTAACCAACGAGACCACTAGAGATTCAGTGTTGACATCGTGCATACGATTTATGGCTAACTTTTCGTGGAATTTAGCTCCCGATGGTGGATCGGTTATGGCAGCATTCGGGTGTACGAAAGTTGAGTAGCAACGAACAGTCGTTGCCAAGAAACGCTACTCTGTCGGCAAACTATTGCTATACTTTCCACTATGCACACAAGTGAGTGGGGCTCTATGGCACGGAATGGAAATTCAGTTTTGTTCATCGTGTGGATAGCAAGCTATTTATGGCAGGAATGTGATTATCGGATCTCAAACGTAATGTAAATAAAAAGCCAACGTTAAATGGTCGACCAGGCTCAAGATTTCTTTTTGGAGGAACTTTGGGAGCGCCTTAATTGCTATTTTTTAGGAAGGATGTTTTGAAACGGTTGGGTTTTTTATTTTTGAGTAGCTGAAAAGATTTTCGTTCCAGTTCCTTCCTCCCACCCCCCCAAAGACGTCTTTTTTTACCTAGTTTTCAAGGAATGAATAGAAATGACAAGAAATTGCTAGAAATTACGAGAAATTGTTAGGAATTACAATAAATTGATAAGAAATCTTTCTTGGTAAGTAATGTACGAAGAATTATTTTTAAAAAAGGAACTCTTAACGGTTCAGTTCATTTCTCATTATTATTCCATTTGCGAAACTGTAAATGGAACGAGTTCCTTTTTTCCAAGAGGAACTGCAACTGGACAGATTTCTTTTTGAAATGGAACTTGCCCAACACGGCCTATTAGTTTCGAAATGGCCAACAACGTCTACACGGTACCAATTCTATTCTCACAAGTATACATGTAGACGGGATTAAGCCATTTGGCGCACGCAATGCGAGAGATAAAGACAGCGCGCTGCTGTTCCCCGCCTCGGTACACGGGACTCGCTGTCTCCAGCCGCGGCCAGACGGCAGGGTCTCGGCCGGGAGGCGGCATCGGATTACCGCTCCCCGACGCGCGGAGACGACGTCATTGGCGCGTGCATCATCACGCTCCTCCTGAGCCGAGCCGAGATCACTCGTGATATTTAATAATTCGAGGGTTAGTCACGTAAACATGTACCGCGCCACAGAGCGATAGTGGTTGGAGCGAATTTCTCGTTTCTTCCTGTGAAATTCTGACAAGGATTTGATCGCACTATTCTTATCAGGGAATGCGGCGTCGGGCGATGCTTGCACTTTGAGGCGACTCGAGTATGGGCCGTTTGCCGAGCTTTTAACATCGGTATTGCGACCGACTGTGGTGCGGCGGTCCTGGGTTCGATTTCCATCATTTCCGGCACGATCTCTCTCGTTTATTCGATCCCGGGTAATGGCGAAAATGTGACTCCTAAGACATTGCCGTAGCAACGACACATATGGTACACAAACTCCTGTTGTGCTTTTTACTACAGCGATCGTAAAAAAAACTTTATTTTTCATTCTTTATCAAAATAATTTAATATTTAGGGTGACTAAAAAAACAATTTGACTATTCACCTTCACCTTAACAAATCGCTAACAATCTTTAATGATAATTTAGCCGGCGCTTTGATTATTCAACATAATTAACCACAGTTACATTTCTGTATAGGTGCACCGTCCAAATAAAAGACCGTTGGTTTGGAAAGAAATGCTGTTTTTAATTCACGGTTGTGTTGATTCCAATCCGTAGGCATTCAATATTTATGGGAGACGTCCGAGGACGTGCGTTCTATGCAAATGGCAGTCGATATCGGGTGAAAGCCGAGACGCGTTGGCGAAAGGGAGTTGCAGGTGGGGAGAAGAGGGACCGGGGAGACACGTAGGCCTAACGCGCGAGACAAATCATCTCATTAATTACCGAGATGCATTGACGGGACAAACAGATTAGTACTGCATGCGCAGTGCGCAGACGAATCGACTGTTGTTCATTTGTCCCCCGTTTACAGAAAGAACTGCTCCTATTAAAAAATGTGGAACTTATTTTTTCACTGGCCAAGGAATTGAAGGAGGCAGATAGTTGCATGCAAAAATATCGCGGATTTGAGCCTCTTTATATCAGCAAGAATTAAAGCCTCTCTGGTCATTTATAGCCAAATTGATCATGTTATTTTACTGTTCTATTGCAGGGATCATGCGGAAATTAGTAAATGAGTTTCCCTTACCAAAATCAAAATTTTCCTTTTCTTTTTCTCCAGAAAAATTACAATCGCCAGACATTTTCCCTGATGAAATCTGAGAATTGTATTAATATTATAGGTCTTTAAAAATTTTTAGTTTTGTTTTTGGACCCCTAATAAAAAAATTCGCGCTGCGCGCATAAAGAATGAACGAGTACAGTGTGATTTTTTTTTACAAGAGTCCAAAAACTAAATTATAAAATAAAAATCGCAAACATGAATTTTTTAATTTTGTTAACAATATTCCTTAACTGACTTTTTTTTTGAACGATTTTTTTTTATCTTTTTCTTTTGTAGAACGATATTTTTCTGACATTTTCATCTTTTGGACGATTTTTCTTGACTTTCTGATTTTGGACAATTTTCCCTGACTTTCCAAGTGACTATGAACCTTGAATTGGTGCTGCGCTGGTTATCTATTTTTTCATGTTGTTGGACAATTACAAAAACGGGTAACATGATTTCATTGACATTAAAAAAAATTAAAATTTGATTGCTCTCTGTTGGCGCTCCGCAATCGAAATGTACGCCGGCACCAAAACCAACACGCTCGTGTACATGTATGTGTGTGTGTGTGTGTACCACATAGATCTTGATACAGGAGTCACGACCCTGTCTGGAACGCGCTGGATGTCTGGATCGGGGGCTGTAGACATCAACAAGTGGAGATTGGTAGGGGGTCGTCAGGGATAGGGGACGGATAGGTGGAAGGGGGGGAGGTGGACAGGAAGTAGTCGGTGGCTAATTTGCGTATGCGCATATTTCAATTTAGTGTGGGACAGTGGTGGCCAAATGGTGGTACGCATGATTGGCTACGTTATGCATGGTTGATATGTTGGACTCACTTTGAAACTTCAAGCTTGAAGTTTGGTGATCCAACTATTTTTTTATTGAGAAAACCCGATTAAACGTAAATGAAATCAGTGTTATAAACTCCAATAATTAATTTATAACACTGATTTTATTTGCATTTGATCAATTTTTCTCAATTAATTCTAGATGCCTCGGCGTGTTTTTATTCGTCATTTATTCAGCTGGTGCCGATTAGCGATGTGTAGGATATTTGTTTTGGTCAATGTGATTGCCGCCCATGCGAGTTCAATCACTATTGCAAAAACAATACAGGATGGGTGGGGTACAAAGTCAGGGCACCCTAAATTATAAAATAACCGCGAATTGAAACCGCGGTCAGGGGATTGCTAGGCAATCACACTAACTACTAAGACACATGGCATATAGTCAGGCGAAATTTCACAGAAACAGTTTTTGATGAAGAATAAGGTTTGGATGAGGACTTCGCGCGTATGCAAATTTTTGCTTTCGTGGTCGCCTGTACCGATCGAGCTCGTTCGTGATCTTTGAGTTCCCGCGCGCAACGCCCCCCCCATCTCTCCTCCCACCTCCCATCCACCACTATTTGAATAACACTGTTAATCATGATGTAAACTAAGAAAGCATGTCAGTGATATGGTGTTGGGCTCGCTCCGATCTATCTCACTTCTTCTGCGCGTGCATATATTAACACCACAGCGAGCGCTTTTGCGTGTGTCGTTGCTTGGTGTGGGCGGTGGGTGGTTCGTGGGAGGAGTAGCAGTGTTTAGGTACGTTCCTTTTTTCGAAAAGGAACTCTCGTTCCTACGTAAAATGACAAAGCCTAAGCCGTGTCTTGGTAAAAAAAGATGTAAGGAAGATTTCGTCCCTTCAAATTAAAATAATTGAAGAATAAACAAAAAACAATTTTTTTTTGGAAGAAATTCTTACATTCTAATGAAATGTTTCAAAGTAATTTTCAATTTCATTTTTTTATTTTCAACAAAACAAACTTTTTTTCAGAGTAATTCTCACATTCAAAATTGATTTTCGATTTTGTTTCAATGATGAATTAAATGAATTGAAGCAAGAATGGAGAAAAATGGCAAATATCTATCGATAGCAAAGCCGAGCATGCCCACTGAACTTCCGATCCAGTCCTTTTCGAACGTGAACATGAACAGTCGTTCATGTCAATGAGAGAATTTATCCGAAAAACAAACTTTCGATACAGTTCTTTGAACCCTACAATTTCAAAAAAAGGTATTATAATTTATTTCCAACGCTCTTAACTAGAACTAGGAACGATGACGTCCCCCGTTCCGTTCCTACCCAACACTGGGTGGCGGGGGGAGATCGTTTCTTCCACGTGGTGGAGATCGGAGAAATTCGTGAATCCGGCAAACCTTTGACCCGCGCCCAGGACCGCAGAACCAGCGCGAGTGAAGCGGGGGTTCATGCCTCGCCCCGCCGCGAGAGCCAGGGTCCGCGTCTACTGCCCCCGTCTCTCTCGCTCCCACCGATAAATTAGCATACGCAAAACAAAAGTTTGAAGTCGAATATGCGCGTGGAAGGTTAAACTCATGCACGTCGATTTCCTCCTAAGACCCGATCCCCAAACTAGTATTTATTTTAAATTCCCTGTGGCCTAGCGATTAGCGTGTTCGCATTCCACGCCCGTGATCGCGTATTCAATTCCCTACCCAAACCACCGGACTTTTTTCGGGCGAGAGAAATTAGTACACACGACTTCCTTCGGATTTTTTTTAATTGACAATCAATGATAGTCATCACTGAATTAAATGTCACAATCGCTTGAGCAATTGCTGAGGGGCACATTTCAACAATACCTCGGGATGGAAATCACGGAATAACAAAATCCCGAGCCGAGAATCGAACCCGGGATCGCCGCGCACATGGCGGATGCTCTACCACTGACCTACGACGAAAGGACGATTGGAAGTGGAGCCGTGGGAACCATTGCTGTATACAGTATGTTGTCAGGTGCACGTTAAAGATCCCTACCTAGGTCAGACGCTTAGGTCAGGCCAAGTTGTCCGGTCGCCCCTGGGAGATTGCAAATACTGTAGCACAGTTGATGTATCGCGAGCAAAAATAGGACATCTTCGTTCTTGATATGCATTTCACTGCCGCCATAGGCGGGGGCTACTTGCGATTACACATTGTATTTGTTTTTGTTCCCAAATAAAAACATCTGTGGTTAGGTTTTTTCGAAGATCCCAGGAGGATACGCATATCGGCCGAGTTAATATATGCACGATGCATAATCTGCGTGTTTACTGTGCTGCAAGCCTGCGAGAGATGGAGGAGGGAGGGGGGGTCATCTAGACGTTCGAAGGGCAACATTAATAAAAAGTCTCAGAGACATCAGCTATGCGCAAATACACACGCTGACGTCTGCGGTCAAGGTGCGGCACCAAGAGCCGTGTGTGCAAGGCTGACGGGTTTCGGTTAGTAAATGTTGAAATTGTTCTTTATGTTTAAGTCGGGTGTCATTTTGTTTCAAGATTCCAATACCGTCCGGTTTTAGTTTAACTGTAAACTGATCACAAGAAAACGAACGGTACAGCGCTGAAAAGAAATACGAACAGAGAGAGTGCCTTTTTGAAATTCTGCATCGGAACCACCGTTCCTGGGTTTACCAGCATTTCTGCCTCAAAACCCGGGAGAGAATGCCTCATAAACCTGTGTTGGGTAAGAACGGAACGGAGAAGTTCCGTTCCTAGGAACTGGTTCTTTTTTTTGAGTACCTTAGTAACGCCTAGGTTACTTTTATTTCTCTAGGAACTGGAACTGGTTCCTTTTTTGAAAGAACTGGAACTGGAGTTCATTATGAAAAGGAACGGACCCAATACTGATTCAAATATTATATTTTCAATAATTAAATAATGTTTCGAATTATTTGTCAGCCAATAGTATCGCTGCAGTCGGTTTTCGTGCCATATACCATTTCTATTAAACGAGAACGCACTCGCCGAGGGACGCCAGCGCATCCTAGTATGGCTTCAAAGATGAGTTTTCGATGGCAGTTGATAGGGTGTTCAGTATCCGGACAGCGATTGCCCAGAAGTATTTTTCGCCATTCCAGCGCTGCTTCTTCGGTGATGATGGATGATGTATGTCCCGCCATTGGCTGGAGATCATTGGTGGGGCGCCGCCATTTTAATTTCAAGTACGTTTTTCGAACAATGGGGAGGGGTCGCGAATAAAAATCACGCGCCACCGCTGTGTCGCCATGTTTGTGCTCTCCTGAGAGTTAATGGCGGATGGAACTGCCGGTGTCCTATGACCCAATTCAATATGACAGGCGCCATTTGGAATATGGCATATTCACCAATACTACCTGATGAAAAATGAAAACTACAGAGTGTATCTTATGATAAAGTGGTGTAGTGGTTAGCGCGACGGACTACCGAATCGATCGCGGGTTCAATTCCCGATCGAGATCTAGATAAATTTTTTCGCGCGCCATCCATCGGAATGGAAGTAAAACCGTGGGAGCCGCCCCTGTACGTTGTCAGGAAACTCGTTAAAGATTCATACCTGGGTCCATATCTGGCCAGGCAAAAGACAAAGTTACACGTTCAAGACATGAGCGACCTGAAAATACGGTGTCGAGTGGGGTGCGTAGAGAAACTGACTTACCTAAC
>JAUJYS010000376.1:0-24193 GCA_033995665.1 Melogona broelemanni
GACAATATGAGGGGCCCACTTGGGCCCCAAGGCCCTCAGACCCAAAATTTTCAAATTTCGTTATTTTATAATTTAGGTTAGGGCCTAGGTTAGGTTAGCCTAGGGCTGGACCTCTCCGAGTTGCTAGGCAACGTTCTAGGGGGACTTTGGGGCCCAAGTGGGCCCTAGACCCCCCAACCCCAATTTTTTTCAATGGCACAGAGTAAGTCACTCCATTTGGAGGGGCGGACTTAGGGGCCCGCCCTCCAAATGGAGGGGCGGACTTAGGGGCCCGCCCTCCAAATGGAGGGGCGGACTTAGGGGGCCGGCTTACTCTGTACCTTTGAAAAAAAATTTGGGGGTGGGGGTCTGGGGCCCAAAAGTGCGCCCCAAAGTCCCTCTAGACGGAGGGTGCTACTACTGACTAATATTTGATGAAAGCGCGCAGAATACTACTACTCCTACTGCTTCTATAGAGCGTTGGAAATAATAATGAAACTGAGTCTACACAAGTGAACGTCGTCCCTTTTGAGGATTCGCTGTGTATAAGGAAGGGGGGAAGAGAGATGCATTTCGGCGATAACCGCCAAGAAGAAAATGAAAACGAATCTTATGGAGAAAGAACTATAAATAGACAAGAGCGTAGCCTTAATTTCACTTTGCTACTCCGTGCTGTATGGAGACATTATAGAATCGGATAGAATAAAAAACAGGAGGGAGGAAAAAAAAATAACGTCCCGCGGAACATTACGTGTAAGAATGACCGAGGCTTCCATGGACGTTCTTCGAAGCTGTGAGCTTTTGTCATGTCGAGCAGCCAATTGAAGTGCAGCTAATAAAAAAAAAAATCGATTTGTACTCGCTGTAATTGGCTAGGTAGGACTCCGATTGAACCAATCAAATTTCAGTCGTACCGATTTTCACTCAGACTATAGAAATCCCAATAATTAAAATAAAAAACTATTAACCGCCATGTTAAAATACTGTGCATTGCGCGAAATGTACATTTTGCCGATTACAGTGTTCACTACAAATAATTATCAACTGTATCGACCATTAGCATGAATCCATAACTTGTTTGAATCGAATCGGTAGAATTTGTGATAATCGATTTTAATGATTTGAGAGTACAATGCGAAGTTTACCTTTGGTTTATGTTGCTGTTTTTCTAATCAATGCTGTGGTGACGACACATGTTATTTGAGTTGCAATTTATAGTTAAACGGGCCTTATTAGAATAACTTACTTTTTTTTAGTCAAATAATTCTCCTGTCAGGCTTACAGTTGTAACCAAGTATAACAATTACAAAAAAATACAACCTCGCAATAAAATGTTTATTTTTATTTTCCATCGCGTATGGAAGCCGCATTAATTAGATTTTCTTGGCTTTAAAAAAAAATCTATTTGACAATTATACAAGTCACAGGCTAAAAGTTAAGTTTGAAATACTCGGATAGCAACTCTAGCTCCAAAATTTATCTCCAAAACTGTGGCATTTAACATTAAACATACTGAAAAGTCCTTTTGAATTAATTGTGATAAAAACTTAAAAAAAAACATTAGTTGACAATCGATATATCTGATAAGAGAAGATAATTTAATACTTCGGTTACAAAAACAAAAATAAAAAAAGATTTCGACGATTATACCATTCTCAAAGGTGTAAAACATAATACAAAAGTAATTTGGAAATAAGGCAAATTTTTACTGACCCCAAAGAGACACGCTCGTGTCTGCTACAGTTGATGTGTGCTGTGTACCTAATATGGACTCTACACCAGGTCTCGCCACATCCAGGAAATTACAGCAAAAAAAAAAAACTGAGCTGATGAATTAAACCAATGATATCTATTATTTTATGTAATGTTGAGTTCTAAATTCCTTAATTATCCACCAGCAAGGCCCATATGGACCCAGATGCATCGTGTAAATAGATATAACCAAAATCAATGTTTACTCAAAAATATGGACCTCAAATCAACTATATTCATATTATATGATGTATATGGTACAAATGGGGTAATTCGTTAATATTGTTTATTGCAACATTTGCAACAAACGAAGTACAGCAAATGCCAAAGGCGCCAGATATATATGTACATATAGTGCTAATTAAGTCAATCAACTGTTTCTATAAAAAATGAACTGTACAATTACATACATCAACGTAAATAATTGCACAATTCACAAGTTGTTTATTATCAAATTTTAAAAGCTAGGATAATTTTTAAACTACAGGTCATTTTTGTTTATACTGTACGTATTATCGCAAATGAACAATAGGAGCCTTCTACAGATATTTCGAAAAATGAAGAGTTAGGTGTGTAATAGTTATACATTTAGGATACTCGGCGAAAATGGCTTATCACAATGAAAGCTCGATTATCAGAAATAGGACACCATTGATGACTTAAAAACAAGAAACTAGTGTAGTTCTGAACATGATCAACAGAAAATGGCCGTAATGGAACAAATGCTTTCATGTCCTATGTCTTCCTATGTTTTTTTGAACACCAAAATGAAACGTTCAATGTATGTAGTATATAGACGTAGCCATGTAAAAAATAGGCTAGTTCAATTTTTTCAAAATGAAAAAACAAAATTGTTTGTTGTTTAGGTTTCCCAAATATCGAAAGGTGCATTATTTAAAAAAAAATTAAAACAATGTTAAAAAATTACCTATGGCGTTTTACGGTTTAAAATGTAAGTAATTATGAAAAAGTTTAGCATGAAGTTTGTGATCAATTGTAAGAAATATTTGGACACAAATTAATAAATAATAAAGTGCTAAATTTCTAAATTTAATAATAAAAAACTGAGAATATGACAGTCTACAATACTCAGCAGAAATTTCTTTTTATTGAGCAAGTAGTGTTTTTTAAAACTTAAATGAATACCAAATTTATCCATAAACAAATTCCTGTTCCGCTGCCTGATCTGTTTTATTGAGTGCAACCATTGATCACGTGTAATATTACTATTTAAATGATCAAAGGAAAATTTGCTTTCCAGTGGATTTGTATGTAACCTGGACTTATAATTTTCAATTTAATTGGACGGTAAAGCAAAACAACGTTTATTTAAAAAATTGATATATAATTGGTTGACTACAAATTTAAATATGATTTATTGATTATTGTTTTAAATGATCTTTATAGGTGATATGTTATACGGTTCGACCATTTTGAAACAATTCCAATCATTAAAAAATATGTACATGTAAATATTCGAAGGTTCAATATTGACATTGGAAAAGTGAACATATTTTATTGAGTGTTTCTAATGGTGTTAGTGGATAAGCTGTTGTGGCTGAACAGCGCATATGTGAGTGTGTTCCATCAATTGTGAAAACTGCGCGCGAACATACCATGCTTGTTAATTGTATCAATAAGCGCGGGTTACACACCCAATTACATACGGTATAAACCAGGATAGACTTTATTGAACCCGTACCAAAATTCTAGTTAATACTCTGTAATGTTTGATCGGTCGGCAAATGACTTAACAAGCCGGTTGCAATTATCGGCACTAGTTTTATTTAGTTTTTGTTTTTTCCAAATTTTATAAACTGGTTGCGCTGTCGTCCTACGACGCATCCAAAATGACAGAAATGACTACCATGTTTAGTTGCCGGATTGGATGATCCTGCAAATCTTAATAAACAATAACAGAAACTATTTTAAGTAGTTTTGACACTGGAGAAAAAATCATCAGAAATTATGTCTAGCATAATGTGTCTATGAAAAGAATTTAATAATTTGCCAAATATTAGAATAGTGATAATAAGAACACGTGACGACGAATACAGCAACATGCAGTATGTTTTAATTTGTCTTTTTCTAATTGGTGATATTATTGGAGGAATCTTGTATCATTTGCATTGATTATTTCAACAGTAATGTATGGTACGTTGTATAGAATGCATGGTACATCGAATCCACTAAACAAACTGCCAAAGCTATCTATAGTATTTTGTACCAAAATGGAAATGTGGGATTTCAGGAACTTCTTCCACCTTTCTTTCGAATACACTCTGTAATTATGGCACATTATAATTTTAAAAACTTATCCAATGGCATTTATTATTTCGGAGTAAATCGTTTGCTGCAAAAAATAGCATAAGGTGCCATGCAAATGTGCCGTTTAATTGTCGCATATGACATCTACCGCGCAAAGTACTACGAAAAAAAAATCATTGCAAATTATTTTATTACATCTATATGATTCGAAATTAATTGGTTCATGTAGGCGAATGATATATCAAATGATTTTATTGTTTCGGCCAAAACAAAAACGTCGCATTACTTTGTAATGCGATAAATAATTAAATTTTTTGAGCCATAATCTATAGTCCAATTTACTTTTTCGCTAAATTTGTTTAATCATTTTTTCCCATTCGCTTTATTTTGTTTCGTGTGGTCACCAAACAAATTGACCCAATAAAATACCAAGATCTATTGTTGTTTGCATTTAATATTACACTACCCGGGTGCGCTCATGCACGTGTAAGCCGAATGCAATTGAAA
Source organism: Melogona broelemanni (assembly GCA_033995665.1). Lineage (NCBI taxonomy): Eukaryota > Metazoa > Arthropoda > Diplopoda > Chordeumatida > Chordeumatidae > Melogona > Melogona broelemanni. The sequence goes on from JAUJYS010000376.1 coordinate 4,507, forward strand.
TTAGAAACGCAGCTTTAATTTTATTTCTCAGCAATGCAATTTTTACGAATAGTCCTTCGAATGGGGGAAACGAGGGCTCAACGCAACCCCCCATGTCGATTGCAGTCGAGCGACGCAATGCCAATGTAGCGCATTGATGGTCTAACACCAGACCATATTTAAATTTTGCACGCTATTAATCCACTCACGTGTGCGTAGTACACAATCCGCTTTTATGATTCGGCACTGGAAATCGATTCTGTATAAATGTAAATAAAACGGTAAAAATGTGAAATAAATCAACCTGTTTCATTGTTATCCCTTGGCGTGCTGCGTAGTCAATTTCGCTTTGGTACATGAGATGAAAGGATTACATGTACACGTACATGTACAGCATACAACGCAAATTGTTAAAAATCGTACATGCCAAATTAGAATCTTCTATGAAGCCGTAATGGACGACCATGTATTACGTTGCACAATGTCTGCGAGCAAGGAAGTATTTAAGAATTATCGGAATAACCAAAGATAATCAATATTAAAGAATTTTATTTAAATTCCCTCCTCCAAGAGAGGAGGTGACGGCGACGGAATTTAATTGTCCGTCGTCAACCCCAACCTAACCCCAAAAATCCCTACTTAATTAAACACAATTCTTAACTAAAATTCTTAAAATTAAAAAAAGAACATGTGCTAAAAATTCAATTCAACATCGAAATTGTTAATTCAGACTCTGAAATCGACGAAAATATCTTGTTGGCATGCAATACACATAAAACCATCGTCAATTTTAACTCTAGTAACTGCAGTTATAAAGTTGAATGCGTCTGCCGGATAATAAAAGATCAGGAGGGGAAGAAGAAACGTTCCCCCTCCTTTGCTCGAAAAAGTTGCCGTCGAATGTCAAGCGCTCTTTTATTTGGTTTGGAAACGGGATGAAAGAGACCAATATTAATTTCTCGCCCGCAAACGGAGCACGATAAAACTGTCTCTCTGACGATTCGCAAAAATCTAAACCGATAATGAAAATTCAATGAACGAACTTCGTAGAATTTTGACAGTCACAGTTTGAGGGGTGTATAAGGGAGAAGATCCCATTCAATTTTGAACGCATTTCCAACTTGACTGGTATTTTTATTAGTCGTATTCTAATTTTACCACCAACTCTGTCTGCGACCCTAATCTAGACATTTACGACGTAACTCGCATAGATAGGCGTATTTTGTTGGATTCATTGCTGAAACTTGTCGAATCCTTATCGTTGTACGATGATTCTATTTTGAAGACAGAAAAATAGGCTAAAGTCTTGCACTGCAAATGTGATGTCTATTTGGGCACAAAAATATTATTACGTCCTGGTTCGATACGCGTAAAATACAATTGGCAACAAGATACGCAAATGAGGAAACAAAGTGTGCTCAAACCAATTTGCAGTTCAATAAATATATTTGTATTTATTTTATGTGTGGGAGAAGGTAAAATGACAATCCTCAATATTTTAAATGCACAAACAAATTAGATCTGGTTTGTGTTTTTATAAAATAAAATAGAGTTCAATAGAGTTCGATTTTTATCGATAATAAAATGTTCTTCGTCGGAAAAAATGAACACGTAAAAATTACGCCGCGCAAAATAGGCCTCGCGATCTTTCACCAATATTTTGGGCCAGGACTGGTCAAGTAGTTGTAGCAAAGTCATATATGTCAGACACAGAAAGAGAGATAGAACGCATATCTTACCGAAATGCTATTATAGAATCGAATTGAAATTGAATTTATATAGCCGTAGTGGTAGGTCTGGTTCATTTTAGAGTGGAGAACCATGATACGTTTGCTTCATTGGTCATATCAGAGCCTGGAATAAAAAAAAAATGTTGGACTCGATTTTGCCACCCATAATACTAAATAGGACCCGACGATGGGCGATTATTTTGACATTTGACTTGAGCTCGCGAACACAGAGAACTTTTAAATGTCAAATAAAGTATACTAGCGCGTATACTGACTAAAAAATAACGCGATTAAATCGAGTTTCGGACCGTCAATCCTAACAAATAAGTAAATAAAAAATAAGTAACCCTGCTTGATGCTAAATTGTATAGCGCCGGTGTATTGCACAAAGCCTAATCGGGGGGAGCTTTACATAGCGTGTGGTGTAAGCTCGTACAGGGTGCCGCCTGTACGAGCTTACAAGTTATTTTCCTATTTTTTTATTTTATTCCGGATCACTGTAGTGAATAGCACTACAGGAGGTTATTGTACCCCTCGTGTCGCTGTGGTAATGTGTGAGGGGCACATTCCAGTACCACAGGATCGAATAAACGAAAGCCTGCGCCGGGAATCGAACCCGGGACCACCCGCTTAGTAGACTGTGACCATTTCCACTGAGCCACTAGGGGCCGATTAATCCTTCTACGATTTTAGTTTCAAAGCAAATAGAACCGAAATTATCCTATATGCGCAATTAAAACATGGTACTTTTGTTTTCGCTACTACCGGAACGTATCCCGTAACTGAAAAATTATTTCTATTTTAAATTATAAGATGAATTATTTTTCATATGCTACCAACTGACTTTTCCACTATTTTGAGGGCGAGGAATCGTTATATTCTGCATACAAAAACACTGTGCTTATGTATGTGCTAACCGAACAACTGAAGGGTTGTTTTGATTGGTGTTGGCGCGTTGGACCAATACGCTCGAAATCGGGGTTAGATTCCCGGCTGGTAGAACCGAATTTTTTTTAGCGAATAAAAATGAGATAAAATAATATTTTTTATTTCAGTCATAGAAATAAGATTTTTCAAGAAAGAAATAAATAACAAAACATAGGAAAAACCCATCAAAATAATATTTTTAAAAATTCTTCTCAGGCGAGGACCTAACTCAAGTTCATTAATTCCTGGCGCCAACTACGTTACCTTTGAGCCACAGGCGCGTTGCTAATAATCCGTCGCTGACGGCATCTAATAAACAATGGAAACCTGATCACGTGCCCTAATCAACAGGTGTCTCCACCTGTTGCCAACAACATATATTACCGGAACGGAAGTGCTGAGGCTGAGCTATGATTTGAACTTCCGGTCTATCACTTTTTTTTGCCACGTTTCTGTTGCTGCCACGTAAGATTAATTTCCAAGTTTTTCGCTTAGTCACCGCCCAATTACTATGCAAATGTTTGAGTTTATTCAATTACATCGTGATTTCAAATGTGCTACTGCAGTAAAGGTGGTACATTTCCAGAGTGGATTACGTCAAAACAACCAAGAATAGTTATGGTAGATAACCAGGATTTAAAATGTAATCAGTGTTCGATTTTACTGCGTATGTGAAATCCATCACGTCACAACATTTTAGCCTACGAAGTTAGGCCTATGCTGCCGTCTTGCTCTTCAAACGTTTTTTTCGAACTTAAACAGCTCAACACCTTTGACCAAACGCCACCAGCGATGACCTGGCGAGGTCATCCATTTGTGCTCGTCGGAAAATGGACAAAAGTTCGGTCAAGTTATAACCCAATCGAAACGACTAAGCGTACTCCACTTGAGCGTGCTTGAGATGGGGTGCGTTTTGACATTGACTTCCTCTGGTACACAACATACCATTGATTTCGTCTTATATGCATTTACGAATGTTAGTCGCCCATCACAAATCTGCTTTGTAATTTCTAAAGAGCTGAAGAGGGTGCGTTAAGCTTTCACCCGCGCAATCTACATTTTTTTCAAGTATATCACTGTAGTGCAACTGAAAATCACTACAGGATTACTATCCCTCGTGTCGCTATGGCGATATGTGAGGGGCAGGGAAGTGAAGACAAGTGAATGGCAGCTGGTATAGCCTGACTGCCCGATTCACCCTAAGCTTTGGAATTCCTAATGGAAGATCAGGGGTGTCGCCAGCACCCCAGGATCGAATAAACGAGAGCCTGCGCCGGGAATCAAACCCGAGACCGTGAGATGGGGCCAACATGGAAGGCCAAACGTGTCCCAATTCCAATTTCAAGCCCAATACAAATTTCCTGCGCAGCCTCAAGCAAAAAATCACTTACACAATACTTCTTTAACCGTCGATTCAGTCGTCTGGGTGGCGGGTCTTGTAAACAATATCTGCTGATAATGCGACGATCATTTAACGCGGAATCGACGAAGGATGCATCTGCAGTGGTGGAAGATAACTACCGTTATCATCAGGCGCGGGTTTCCTGTTGCCGTTCTGTTTCGTGAGTCTGCAGTGCACCTGGTGGAAATTCGTGCCGCGGTCATTTTTAATTGTGATCTGAGGTGCTGGGTTCGTAACCCAGTTCGGGTGATAATTTGCGAAGGTTTCGTTCTGCCAACAACCAAAAGATGGGTCACTTTCTTTCGATATATAAAGGATCCAATCGTGGGATGCCGTTTAACAGATTGGCCTGCAATTGAAGACACGGTAAGTGGACTTCCTATATACTTTTGCCAAATCAGGATGTGTCTGCTCGGTGAAAATGTTTTATAATTGAATGTGCGAAATTACGTGGAGCGTTTTGTGTTCTATGAAAATTTCTTCGTTAACCTATGTTTAATTAAAAAATTATGTGCTGACGCGTATTTAATTTCAAGCTTAAGATTGGTAGGCAGATGCACTGTGCTATGATTCAATTAGATAAGTGGTCAGGACATGTTTCTCTGCATTTGTGGTTGTCACGTTTGTCATTACTGAAGTGATTAGAATTTTGACAAGTTGTATGCTATTCAAGCAATTCATGTGATATATCATACATTTTATGAATAATAAAGAAAGTTTAACTAAACTCCTTGCTGAAACCAACTGTGAAACTTTTTCTGACATCATCACATCTAGGGACTGTTATTATTCTTAGTGACTACGGACAATGTATGAACACTTTATGGCATTGTTCTCGATTTTGCTTTGGTTCCTCGAGATATATTTATTGATGTTTCATTCATATGTGAAATATCACTAAATAGTACAACAGACTATTTGCGGTGGTTTCAAACATCTAAATGCTGAAACTAACATCATCGTCTTGTGATTTGATCTTGGGTTTGTGTATACAAAAAATATTGGGAAAGGAGGATCTCTAGGGTCGTGTTGGAATTGTATGGTTTCCTCTCGGTATAAATACATATATATTTTTCTGACTTGTCTTCGACAAAAAAGTCAGTTGCAGATATTTTTCCAGATTTCTGTTAATCACAAAAATGACATTGCATACAATTTTTTAATTACCTAAAAATCAGGCCATTCAAGAAAATACACAATGGGTTATGGCGAGCCAGTCCAAGAAAATATTTTCGTGTGAAGAAATTATTTTAAACAGACATGCACATTATTTTTAACAGACACAGTCAGACATGTAGACAGACATGCATGTTCGAAAGCATGGAATAAAAATGCTTCACAAAACTCGTGACCGGGAATTTTTCTTCTCGCTGTTTGGGCTCGACCGGAAGTTCTTGACGTTCCCGCCGGAAACCAGAACCACCAGAAAAGTCGTGTTTCCTTTCCACGTATATATCGTAATAGCGCTTTCACATTTAGTCTTACTATTTCAAATCACTAGCTCATTTATAGGGACATGGCGAATTTTAAGAGACATTGGGAAATTATTATGAGTCATAAGAGAACAATTGAGTGAAATTTTTCAAATAAAGTATATCTTTAAGAAAAATGGAAATCAAATAGCAGCCATTCGTTGCTTTATGTGATTAATTATGTTTATGTTTATAAAGCTGTGTTCATTACAATGCATGGCACGTACTTCGAGAAATAAATCAAATATTCCTTTACAAAAATAGAGACTAAACTCATAACGTGAGTCTATAAATACAGTATTGATTAGTCGGTTCTTTGGTTCTGGTATAAGGTTTCTCAGTTTAATTTACCAGTTTTTGAGTCGTCGAGCTAAAAAAAAAAGTTGGTCAAATAGAAAGACACTCCTTGTAGCTGCAGTTGTACAGAACAACCTGAACCGCTGCCACTAAGAACGCAGTTTGTGGTAAATAAACAGAATGGGTACCCTATAAATATACAAGTGTGATTCTCGGAACATTTCTTAGCAAGCTGAGAATAATGTAACAACTTCCCAATATATAAACATGTCCGCCTTGCCCTTGCAGCTAATGGCGTTATAAGCTGTTTCCAAGAATAGAACTCGGCGTAATAGCCTACAGGAAGCGAATTTTTATGTATCCAACAACATGTACTTTGTGTCGTTTTACCATATAGACACATTTTGAACGGATTGTGTTCTTGGTTTCGTTTGAAACACTTTATTTTTGTGTTGGATCAGAGAAATAATGATGCCGCAGCACTTCAGTAATGTTTATTTCTCGGAGTACATTTTTAATTTTGTGCTTGAATAAATAAAATTATATTTATTCAACATTGTACGAGTGTAATCCAGTTATGTGTTCAACAGACTTAAAAGAAATGTATCCTAAAAATACGTATGTTGTTGCTTGACTTTACATTCAAATTATTTGCTATAACAAATAATTTGAATGTAAAGTTAACGTGGTAAATTTGATGAGACCATTGGAATGTCTTAAGTAAAACCGGATATCCATGCAAGTAAGGACATTAAACAAAAAAATGTTACAGGATATCCTGTAGTTAACAGCACCATAGAAGATTGAAAACCCCCTCTCGGCGCTTCGACACTAAAATAGTCGAAGACGAATCTCATATTCAAGTAGTCAAGTAGGACAGAATGGTGGCTAGGATTTGTGGATGGAGCTCACATTTTAATTCTGGCTCAGGGCGTTGATTCAGCTACAGAGGCCCCCATTCACACGTGTTATAAAACGCATGTTCCAAGCACGACAATGTTCCACCCAAAAAAAAAAAATTCTGGCTGTGCTCGGGTGGCCCAGCTCATAGATTGATTTCGGCAGTAATGGAAGTGCCACGATAAATCAACAGGAAAGCTCGTTTGCTGTTTCAAACGGCTGAGACTCTGAGACGAAAACGGCGACAGTCTATCGTGGCGGCAGGGAACCATCAAAAGATAGAAGCACTACTCTCATAGCATGCTATCCTCTTATAGACTGATGTACTCTCATAGCATGTTGTATTTCCAGCACATAGTCTATAAAATTTGAGATTACACTATCAATCTAAAACCATATCATAGCTAATAAATTTTAACTAGTGTGTTTACGCATCGTTACACAAATTAATTGACGAAATTAACTTATCATTAATATCATCCTATGCTTTTGTGCATACTACAGTGATGACCCACGCCTGTGATTTCAAATAAAAAAAAAATAATGTTTGGGTAAATTCAACAAAACAAGCGCGTATGATGAGAATTATCTAGAGATTGATGAGTTCAATAATAAAAATATTTTACTTATGAAAGAGTGCGATGACATAGTTGTAGGGTAACTCGCACCACGTGTCGAAGTATTGGCGATTTGGTTTAAACTTTTTGACTGACCCTTGCGTCGCTGAAGTCTATCCGCTGAGAGGGCGTGCGTTACCCACGCGTGAACGTCTGAATTTCCTAGAAACTTAACTCTGATTTATACGTCATTTTTACATTAAAACGCGAACCCGGGGCTATTTTAACTACTCGGGATTGCAATTAAGTTGAGTTTATCGGGCGTGTTCGCGACGAAGTGTTCAGGAGGTACCCTACGTAGTGAGATAATAATTGGGGGGTAGCCCCCAATTATTATCACAACCGAGCATTGACGGTGTTATGACTTCCATATCAACCCAAGGCTTAGAGAATATCGAGTAGCGCTATTCTTTAAAGTGAATTTAAAATATAAAGTATACATTTTTTTTCACAATGTACGATCAACTGAGTATCCCCAAATTTGAAAAAAAAATCCAAGAAAATCGCAATTTAATCTCCTGGTAAGATCGAACCGTAAAGTGACAGAGTGTAGGACATGTAGATTGATAGCATTTTTCCTTATATGCCGAAAAATCCATCGAACTTTAATCGAAAACTCCAACAGCTTAATATTTCCGCAAGATAAACACGCGATTGTGGGTTTTCTGTGTTGTTTCGAAACTGTAAACACGCCTAATACAGGTTTTTTTGTTGCATTTTCATCTCCATGGTGATACAAAAAAATACTATCGATGATGTGGTTTCTTTTTAAAAGCGACCTATGGCTATAAATGTAATTGTATTCTAGAGCAATTGAGTGATGTATCGGTTACACAAGTAAATTGTCTTCTCGCAACGTAATTGTTTTTTCGCTTGTGTTGTGCGACTTCAAAAGACAAGATTTTTAAGTTGCAACATTGTTCCTAGTCCAACAAATACTGCATATATGACACCATTTTTAAAGGATATCAATGTTATTGAAACTCAATAAATCAAATGAAATAATTTTACAAACCCAATTTGGTCGACGTGTAATTATAAAAAAAAGAGGTAGGCTATAGTTATAGGCGTGACCACGGAAACAATGTACCGAATCTTGATACAATACGTAGCGATACTTACCTCCCAAACAATCAATTCAGTGAGGGGATTTCCCCTTAAAAACAAATAAATAAATAAACCGTTGCGTTCAGCTTTAGCGAGCAGAAGAATAACTGGGTTTTAACCTCAATATTCGAACCCGTCATTATCAAGCAGGCGAGGGAATCGCATCTACAAACAGTTTTCTTTGTTGACCTCTAGGTGACGCTAGGTGTTAAAGGCCATAGGAATGGATTGACCGAGAAATGACCTCTAAATGGAGTAATGAAGAATTTTTAGTGTAAAATTGAAAGTTTAAAGCAAAATTAAAAATACAGAATTATAAAAAGTAATAAATTATTTGGTAGTTATATTATCCATGTATGTTGAGGTATTTAATGAAGCCATAAAGAAACGAATTGAACGAACACTTCGCCAGCAATAGGAGATAAACGGGGAAAAAAGCGTAGAAAAATGGCAGTTTTAAAGGGTCAGAAAATGTCAGTTTAAGGGTTTAGGGGAATGTTAAGGGTAGTTTTAAACAAGTGTGTCGAATAGTCCAGGAGTAGAACTATTACAATGTATGTGCGATGTAATGTTGCGAAGCAAGAGACTGTTAGTATTAGGTATGTTTTCACCCCGAATTTTCTAACAGCACCCTTATCAGCCTGCGAGAAAAACTTTGTCACGTCAAAACAAAATGACTATCACCTTCTAAAAAAGCAAATCGCAAAGTTGAAATAAAATTATATATTTGAAAAGGCCCGTAAAAATCAGGAAAGAGTTTTCGTTCTAAAAATAGTACGATTGTATTGGATGTACAAGTATTGACTGGATTCTTTAAAACTAAACATATAAAATAATATTTAATCGAACAATTATTTATACAGAAAAATAAATGTATAAAAAAAAAAGAAAAAAAATAAATAAAAATAATAACATTTTCTGGCATGATGTAAGATTCTGCATTTGTATTCGTGAAAGACTTTAAGTACACACACATCCGGTCCCAAGTTGTTTCAATTCGCAAATCTTATCTTTTCGGCAATCATGCGTCGCTCAAGACACGCGAGAGAATTGGCCGAATTGACCGAGGACGGGGGTACTTAACGTTGAGCCCCGGCATCGATATCATCCGCCTGCGCGCAACACTCCCCAATGGCCAACTCGCAATATTTAAAGCTAAAGTTTTTGTTGTCTCGCAAAGCGTTAATCAATCAGCATTTGTAGGCACATTAAAGACGAACGTAACGGTTGTTTTGCTATTTGACGTAAATGCTCGTGTGGTTCGGTCGTAACTCTAGAAATGGTGGCGAATGAAGCGACGTCTCGTGTTGGGCTAAGTCAACACAAGAAATCAATACACATTACAAGTGCATTTAAGAGAAAGGTGATGTGGACAATAACACCGGGCATCCATGACTAGTTAATCTGCCATTTACGTTTAATTCGACTAATGTTACGCGCTATCCGGTTCAAGATAAACAAAGAAAGACTTAGATCTGCTAGTTGAGTGCCGTGCAGCTGAAGTTGATGATTGCCTGATTGAAATCAGTTGTATAAGATATTATGTGAATATTATGTTTTTCATTCGGGGAAATTTATCTGTTCTTTTTGGATTGCTCTCTAAAATATTTTATTAAAAAATTACAAATATAACTAATTTTCAACACATGTTTAAGAATTAGAACTATTGCAAAAAAAAATTTAAATGATAATTTTATACAATTAATAAATTCGTAAAAATAGAAATTATAATTAGAAATGAAATAAGTGGACGTATTTAGCTCTGCCTAACCAATCAGTATTTAGTCAATATATATTCAATAGTTGTAGTTTCAATCACTGTTTAGTTGCGATTTCATAACCTATGTAACATATTACAATTTTATTTGAAATGTTTTATAACCTGTGTAACATATTACAAATTCATTCGAAATGTTGCCAAAAACCGAATTAACATAATTCAGGTTTTTGGCAACAATTAACCTAAACTACTAACCGAACTAACAGCTACTGCCACGTCCCGGATGCTGACACGTTCGGCGGCCAGCGCCTCCGTTGTGCAATTTTCTTCAACCTCAAATAATGCCATTAGCATTTGGAGGGTGCAGCCAAAATCGCGCGAGATCTGTACATTATTTTTTATTTATTTACAAATTGTATTAATATGTATTATTACGTTTGAAATAAAAAACCATATTATGCAAATAAATGATAGCTCGTGAGTGTTTATTATTTTCAGTGGGTTTTAAAGTGAGTTAAGCAGAACTACATGCATGTATGTGCATTCAAAAACAATAGAAAATTGGGCGGGTAGAAATTCTTACGATGTAGCAATTTTAAAGTAATAATAACATGTTCTAGTTTTAACTGACTGAGAATAGCGCAACGTTTATCGAATGCGTGATACTGTGATTGCAAATGAACACATACGGAGCCCAAAAATCTAACATATTTCCAACGACGTTCGTGGTCAGTCCTATTTCAATTCACCATTTTTTTGTTCGTTTATTGGCCGAGACACGTCGTCTGAATCACCTCGATCATATTTTTTTTCGGCGTGAAAGCGTCTGACTACTCGACGTTTCGCTTCTTGGACATCAACGACAGACACGCGTCGCACCCAGCAACTTCTTCATTCAATTTGTTTCTCCTTTCGTTGCCAAAAGTTGCAAGCTTCCATAATCTCCTTAAGTTTGTCATCCTTTAAAGATGCGCTGGTGCGTGAACGTCTATTATGGTCGGGACGGCCCGGCCCTGCCAAGCATTAGTGGAGAGGAGGCGGGAGAATTTATACACGTGCGTCCTACTGAGACCCGGCGTTCAAAAATATTCAGACCGGAAAAGACCCCACCAAAGGGGCGACGATAATTGAAGAGCAGCAGATATTATAAGACTCTGGGCTTAGTTTCTAGCATTAAAAAATTGATGAAATTGAGCTGTGTTTCTCATAATGAATAAATATATATTTCTGAAACTAAACCAGCTCAGGGAGGACGGGAAAAACTATCAATAAAATATGATGAAATCAGTGATGTGATAAGGCAGTATTCTTGAATCGCTGTAGCCGAAAATTCATCAACTGTGAAAGCAGCTGCAACATTAACTTATAAATTAAGACGAACGTTAAATTGAACAATTCAAAAAAATTAAATAACCATAAACGGCAAGTGCTCAGTTAAAATTAGAAGTGGTCTGAGGAAGACGTGGAAACGAAGGGGAGGATGGATTCCATCCCCATCACTTCCTTGAAAAACATGCCACAGGAAGACAGCATCAAAGGGTTCTCGGCCTTCGTTTCCGTTGATGGCATGCAGAAAAGGCCTATTAGGTCTGCTAAAGAGTAATGTTCGTTTTTTCTTCGGAAAAAGCTGTAAATATTTTTTTTCTCCTTTTTTATTAGCGTTGGCCAGTGCTTTAAAACGATTCAAAACAGATAAAAATAGTCAAATCGCTAGGGCAATGTTATTCGTGTTTTAAAATCCGGGTTTCGAATGAATGAAATGCTACAAGCACTGCTAAAGTCCTGCTTAGCAAGCAAAGCCATTTATGTCAGTGGAATATTTTTACATAGACAAGCCTCGTGAAGACAACGAAGGCACGAGTTGTCCTGCCATTTAAAAATTAGTATGCATATGAATCGATAACTACGCACGAGTTAGGCGAAGAATTTGGCGAACGTTAATAGTTTTTCAACTCCAGAACGATCGACAATAAATGACGTATCTCTGTCATGCAAAATTGTCTGACGACATCGGATGGCGCTAAGAAATCCGCATGGCAATACGAAAATAGGACAGACGTGCTTACTTTAGCCGTCAAATGCTTTTCTTAGCATAAAAGCTTATTGAAAGCAGGCAAGAATCGTGCTCCACGATCATCCCCGCGATGGTGACAGCCTCTGTGTACATGAATTTACATGCTATTAATTTCTTCCCACAAGTATTGTAATTTCATCAATGCGTTATAGAGAAACGTGGTTATTTTATTAAATATGACGCAAGAAAGGTAGTTCGAAAAGCGAACGGAAATGGCGGTATGCCACAGATCGATGGCGTAATGCGAGTTCACGTGATGCCTCAGAAAATAATGACGTATAAAAGACTCAGAAGATACAAGTATTGAAATTAAAGAACACGGGTCTCGAAAGAAAATACTACATCAATATGCTGTACGAGAATATGTAGGAAAGAAATTTCGTTTTCTTTATTTTCTCCTTTGTTACATTTGACTTGTCACTTTGAGAACAAACTTAGCTGCCACACAAGGGCTGTGCTCTCCAAGTATCACATGTGCAAAGTATTAAACTCACAAAGGAAGCCAACACGGAGCCATTCTACAGAGGAGGGGGGTTTAGGGCTCTGGGTACGCTGATGGAGGAAGGAAGGGGCGGGACGGCGGCCTTGAGGAACAGGGATGAAGAAGGGTGCATATCAACAACAGACGAGTGACAGAGAGGGTGAGAAAGAAATAAGAAAATCGTATAACGTATTAAAGAATCGATGATAGAAAATCAAGGTTTTCAGTGAAGTTTGGATTGGGAGCAACGAAAAAACAGGGTGCGAGGCAAGTAAAATTAGAGGGAATATGATTTGGTAAGTTACACCGCCGAACAATCCAGCAATCGTTACATTTTAAGTCGTAGCCTGGTCTTTTAGATCGATCTGTCTCAGCTCGATTTGAAATGAGTTATGCCAAGAAAAAATGTTTTGGAACTGGAATGTATCATACCTCTTACAATATCTAAGTTATGTTATGCGCCTTAAATGTATAGCCAAATAGTTAACAGATTGTGGCCATTAGTAAAATAATTAAAGCACAAAATTAAAAAGAAATTACTTTTCGGCAGTTGTTCTTTAAACGTTTCCAAAACCTCACGTATCTTATAATTACATTAATTATTTTTTAATAGTATTCTGTAGTTGGATAGGTAGGGGCTAAAGTAACTTACCTGGGAAGGTTGCGGAACATTTTGAACAATCTGCTACGTGGAATGTGTGAATGGATGATTGCGTCAAGAGTATGTATCTGAGCCAGGTATCACGAATATTTTATTTCTGGTAGTACAAGTGGATTTGTGAGTATTCCCCTGTTAAACTTCCAAATCAACTATGTCAGGAAAAATATGTTATTATTTTTAGGTTTTTCAAACTAATAATATCGCATGTGCAATAAAGATACACCGGTATTTCCTTTTGAGCACAGCATGAGCTGACATTTTTAATAATTTAAAATGGTATATACCATAGTTTTTGAGAAACATTTTCAAGTTGTCATTATCAACAACTCACTAAACAACATATTTTTCCATTCCGCCAGATCTACAATGAAAATATAATGAATGGGGATAATCTTAACTGTGTCATTCGCAGTCTCTAGAGTTCATCATACGCCCACCGCTGCCTATCAATGATAATGGCAAACTTTTTTTAACCAACTGATTTCTTATAATGAACAATAAGCCACATGTCGCAACTGATCAGCAAATCGATTCGTGAAACCGGGCTCAAATATGGAATGTTAGCAGGGATAATGTAATTTATATGGAAACAAGTAACCAACACAAGACCCTCGCGTATAAATTGCACACTTCTAATCAACCGTGCGCTCCATGTATAGTGTAGCTCAGTGACGAGCACCTACCTTTTTGGGCACGCATTCATTTAGTAGATCATTTGTATCTTGACCTTTAAAATATTTAGCCTTCATTTTGGAACGAGTTTTATTTTATGTCAAATAATTATGCCGCTACGTTGCTAGCAATATTTGTTGAAAATTTATTTTCAAAGTTAGGAGCCATCGTGTTCGAAATGCTAGACCATCAAGGACGTAAAACATTATTTTACATTTTTTTCGCATTCTTTATGGTCTAGGATTTCTTCCATAAAAACTAATCGTTTAACTCTACTCAAGTTTGCTCCTCACTGGACTATCTATACATTGACGCTGCTGTCGTGGTCACGTGCTGGCCTTTTTGTCTGCTTCTCACCAATGACAACGATCAGAAAGTAGGATAACGTTTTCTCCTGGTGATTTCAAAACTGTACATTTGTGAAGCCCGAAAGGAGAGCAAAGCTTGCAAGATTTTTTTTCAGTGGTGAATATCGTTTGGGTAACTCGTAAAAATGCAAAACTCAAACGGTTATACATCGGCATACAATAGTGGTTTTTTGAAATATAAAAATGGATACCTGGTGGCTACAACTCTCCCATATATATTGTTTGACATGGTCGAATTTTGTTTGTTTCTCTATTATTACTTCTAAATAAGTTTTACAACTCGCTAGTGAATATGAAGGGGATCGATATACGTTTCAATGCCTTCGTTTTCTTTATTCCCATCAAGCCACTTTTTCATTAGAAAAAAATTGCATCCTCTCCTTAGAAAAGGGACATGTTGCCTCCAAAGAAATACTACACTGCATTTTATGTTTATATTTTCCCGGCACTTTACCCAGTATTTTATGTTTATATGTTCATTAAAATCGCTCGTTAATATTTTTACATATGAACAATATTGTTAATGAGTGCGAACTATTATTTTGCCGATATGCAATGTCACTGTTCAGTTCTCGAGTAATCACACAGATTAAAAATTGAACAATTTTTTATCGTTTTCGATTTATCAAATAGTCAATTTAAATTAAAGTAGATTCATTCTCGTTCAATGACGTAAAAATGTTTGATACGTTGAGAAATGCACGAGTTACAACCATTAATCAGTCACCACTGCATCCAATACTGTTTTAACTAATGACGATATGTCGTCGCTTTAATGGGTCATCATGGATTTTGGCACTTTTGTTAATGGCTTTGCTTATTCGTCAGCTCGATAGCTTAGCTTTGAAAAGTGAATTCAAATGGCTGGTCTTCCCTGGGTAGCCAAATATCGAACGAATTACAAATGAAAACCGGATACATACGATATACATGTATATGTATAAATGGATATTAAAAGCATCGTAGCAATAAATCGATAATTGAAAAAGAGCACATGATTTCGATTTTGTTAAATTGTACAATCAACTTGACTGGAGCATTAAACGAAAGTGCACATATACTGATGCATGCTACAATAAATGCTGAAGATGCTATTTTTTTTTTCAAACGTTCTAAGCACACTGAAAATCGCGATGTCAATAAATTATTTCACTATTTTCAAGAATATTTGGCGTCTTGTATGTCGACTCATGCAACATAAATACTGTTAATTCGCTGAACAATTTAGCAACACCTAGATTTTGATAGTAGAAGAAATTTTGAATTGAAAGGCATTGCTTTTCAGACGCTATTGTAAAAAAAACCATTTTTATAATGTTTTCCAATTATAAAAACAACATTTTTATGATGACAAGAATTTCGAAATGATGATTTTGGATGACTTTAGTGCGTTCAGTTACGGGACATAAGGATGAACTAAAGGGGGCCATGAAACTTGGGATAGCAAGTCAGGAAATAAAAAAAAAAAAATACTGTGGTAGGAATCTGAATTCGTGAGCCAAAACGTGATTTTAGACGCCAAAATCGTCTCGACAATTATATGAATGTTTAAGACACCTCGATTCGCAGTGCATCTAACGATAATGCGAACGTAAATCGAGCGTATAATCACTAGTATTTATTCTATCATGCAATTGCACCACTCTGTACAATTTGCATAGCATATTAGAGCTTGAGATTTGTTCCAGGTGTGTTTTCACAATATTATAGTAACGCAATTGTGCAAATCGTAAAAACAATTACTTTTTTTGTCCCTCAAAATATATAATCTCTTAACAGTTCATAGCCCTCTAGATTAAAACACGATTATCATACAAAAGTGGAATTTTTTATCGTACCGTTAATTAAATATTAGAAACCCACGAGTCTGAATCACTTTATTTATATTCACGAAAAAGAAATTGCTCGCTGTCTAGGTAATTCAATTTTGTGTATTTTTGTTTTTGTAGAAGTTGAAATTTCTGATCCGAAATTATATTTATTTTGCGGATCGCCAATGCAGAAATCAATAACACATTTTGATGCCATGATGATATGAACTGATACAATATACCAATGACACTTTTGAAAGCAGAATTACATGCGCAGCTAAGTAGACGACGACAGAACTAACAATGAAAATCTCTTTCAAGAGATTGCTTAAAAAAACTCGAAAATGCAATCAATTATTATTATAGTGAATGACAATGTTCAAGGAAATGAAATAAAATTTAGCTAACTACTCATTACTGTATAAATGCACCAAAATCGTAAAGCTACTAGTCAGGAGCCCGTTTTTCGTTCATACCTTCATAGTGAAGTTTAAACTTCATAGCTCTGTGACCAATGAATGAATGACACGTCACTGAATCTGCCAATCACATCAATCACAGAGCTCTGAAGGTTAAACATCACTATGAAGGTATGAACGAAAAATGGGCTCCAGGTTCACTGGTTGATAGTGTAATGAAGGTTTTATTGTAAACAAACTCAGTGCACGTTGAAGGAGGGAATTTCAAAATTGACTGCCACCGCATGGTCAACGATGAAAAATTGTTAATTTTTCAATCCACTTTACGGTATCTTTCTAACGAATTTGATAAACAACCGCGTAGGTAGTTTTAAAAAAATCTAACCGATATCAGCTTACAGATTAGCAGATAGGTTTGTGTTCACATCTACAATATCCCAATATCAAAATGTCCAAATAAAAAATAAAAGCAAGAAAGTAGTTGTCTCAAGATTTAATTATTGAATAGATTTTGTTATTTCATTTTTAGTAATTATTTTGCTTTGTGTATGAACACAAGCCACATAAAATAATTCTGTCGGGCTTGTGTGTTGCATCAATCTCTGATATTGCTTTGAAGTTGTGAAAGGGACAAAAAAAATCTATAGCATTTTTGCGCGTTCTATTGATGTTGGCTGCACGTGTTGTAATAAACGTGAGCCAACTCCACGATGTAATCGAAGGTGTCCAAGTGTGGCGAAGTTTTTTAACGTCAGATTAAGCGTCCCCGGGGGCCATAACTGCTCCTCATTCTTGCGGGAGCGAAGAGGCTGCTGCCTTTATCGGGGGTTTGCAGACGAAAGTGCGTCGTATCAATCTCATTTGCCTGAATATATTTCTTCCTCGTGTACACAACAACGCGCAAAGATAAGTTTTTTTTTTTTTTTTTTTTTGCATCAGAAAAAAAAAAATTCTTCTGTCGAGACTTTTTTTGTTGGACTCAGACAAATTCGTGCAAAGCCATAACCTCTTGAGACCTTAACCGCGTATTGAAAAAGTACATACTGTATATGAAAGAGATCAGGCATCGGGAAAGATATTCTGTTAGCATATCAGGCTTACTTTAAGTTGCATTTGATATACTATGATACTTTGGTTGTGTTTTGGGTTTTATTTATTTGTTTAATTACTTGAATTATTATTGATCTCAATTGGTGTAATAATTTAGATAGTGATGTGTGCTATTCTCGAAATAATAAGTTTAATTATGATTTCAAAGGTCTGTGGTGTCAAATAAATTTTGAAAGTATAGGTTAAATATTTTAAAATTTAACGATTTTAATATTTCAAAATGTATCTGTTCTGAGAACAAAATCAATGAGGAGATTTAAAGCTGTATTTAGAATATAAACGAGAAGGATAGGAGCCGTGTGAGTAACAATTGTTCCTCAATGGTTAAGGATACAAATTTATTTTTTCAATTGCATTTAGAATAGCTAGCAATTGTTAGCAATTGTTGCAATGGCTAGCAAAGCTCATATTTTTATTGGAAATTAGCGAATACTGTGTGACTCCGCTACTAACGTTAATACTGCGTATCGAAAGAAAAAATACACCGCTCAAACTTAGTTTGCATTGGAAGACCGCACGACGGCGCTGCTCTTAGTAGAAGACGTGATCAGAAATACATGAACAGGCGTTTTTTCTAAAATAGTGCACAAAGAGCGCATCTACGAGTGATGACGTCATTACTCGATCCTTGGACCTTCCAAAACTACTCTTTGAAGTAAGTTATCATGGTCCGCAAATATACTGTAGAAACGTCATGAAATGCATTGCCTTGACACATTTCATCGACGCATTTTTTTTTATTTTTTTTTGGCTAGCAACATTTTCCTTTTTTATTTTGATCAATTCCGACTCTACGTATTGGAATGAGCTCTCGAATTTTGATTTCAGACACCCTCTGGTTTGCGGCTTGAGAAAGCAGTTTTCCGGAAAGAACGAGTATGAAACATTTAGCACCCAATTCATGATTTTCGCAATTATGAATATTATTAAATAATTTTGCAGTTGGGCAAATTGGATATGGCAATTGGATCAACTCAATTCTTTTTATCATCAGATATTTAATGTTATTTTGACGGATAATCCTTGGTTTAGTTGATATCTAATTGGCGCGCGAAATTACGTCAATAAACAATTACAACGGCATTGCAACCAAAAGTATGGCATTATTATCTTATAACTAAATTATATTCTTTGCTATTCCTGTCATAACTCTCTCGGCAGCAACTAACCTCTTTAGCGCTATTGTGCGCAATCAGCCGCTAAGCGCTCTGGCCAAGGATGTTATTTTGGAGAGCCGATCTCTGTTTTCCGTCGCACGGTGCGCTGTCGTCGTCAGCGGGTCTAACCAGCCCGAGTCGTTCTCGACGCGAAACAAGAGTCTCGTCAGTAAGATGCGATCGCCTCGCTGACGTTGATTCAAAGCGGCGACGGCGGTTCGATGGGGGTCTTTTTCTTGATGGGCAGCATGATGCCGCGTCCGATTTCGGACAGCTGGACGTCCAATGGCGGCCGGTCATCGTATAGAGAGGGGGCTTGGAACAGGATGCCGCAAGTGTCTACCACGCAGGCAATGGTAAAGATCCAAAGGAACAGGCGATCGAGCACCATGGCCACGAATTTCCAATCCTCAACGATCTATAGTAGTGAAATGAAAAAGTGTATTACTAAAATAATTATATTTTCCCGAATATCCTCCACAAAGACCAAAGAAACGCTTAAAAACACATTGAGCTCCTAATTGCATAAAAGCCACATTTTCCAAATCAGTTGCTAACAAACAACAAAATACAAGCGTTAATCTGCATTCATAAAAGCTTATCGGTACTAAAGTTACTAAGATCCTTAATTTTCAATAAATTAGGAGATGGCCTTATGGGCAATGGTAAATTTATGTACTTTTTCATCGATTAGTATATATTTCTTGGCTAAGTTACACGTTCAAGACATGAGCGACCTGAAAATACGGTGTCGAGTGGGACGCGTAGCGAAAGTCAGTCTCA
>JAUJYS010000377.1:0-24190 GCA_033995665.1 Melogona broelemanni
TATCTCCATAGAGACACGAGGGTGCAGTAGTCCTGTGGTGCACTAGGCGCTACGGTGACTTTAAAAAAAAAAAAAAAGTCGTGGAGGCAGCCATTTTTTTATAATTAAAGGATATCGACTGATAGATGGCGTTGTGATGTGTGTCATTTTCGTCTAATGTGTAACATCTGCCACGTCTGTATTTCAATGTATTTTTATTTGTCTTCTATTTAAGCAAGTTTATTATTTTTTAGTGGGAAAATTTCCCTCACTTGTGTACCCTTTGCGTTGCTTAGGCAATATGTAAAGGGTACATTTTCTGGCACCAGTACCTCAGGATCGAATAAACGAAAGCCTGCGCCGGAAATCAAACCAGGTACCACGCGCTCGGCAGTCTGTTGCCATACCCACTTAGCTAGACGGATCGTACATAAACGTATTCACGTCAAAAAAAAGGTAGATCCTCACAGATCCGTCGGGGCATCGTCAATCCTCGGGGGCTTATTTAGCAGCCATCGTAATATGTCACGTCACCCGCGTTTTCCATAATACCCCATTTATTGGCACCAGCACGCCCATTACACCCTGGGCAATCCACCCCACCGCCTCCCCCCCACCATCTCCGAACACACATAACCCGCTGCACTGAACGGGACATTTTTGATCGTACCGTAAGATTGCAAAAAAAAATTTCCACCCGCAGTTTTCTTGGCACCAGCGATATCAGTGGCCCGAGATGGGGTGCCTCAGCTACGCAGAACGTCAGTACTGCTCGGCTCATTACAGCGAATTCTTGAGCTAGCTTCACAGGAAGGTGCGTATTGCGGGGCCACATCATGCCAAAAAATGGGGGGGTGGTCGGAGACATATATGGGGGGGTGACATTACACCCTGCCCCATGCACGAGATGGGAGTCGGGCGGGTCACTGAGGTGTAGGGAGGGGGGGTAATGCCCCCAACCCCCCTGCAAATCGACACTAAGCGAAATACTAAGTACGATAAGCGACAAACAGGTGAAAAAAGTTTATGTCGTCGGGGTATTTACTCACCCAACGTTAGGTTTGGGTAGGTTGGTTAGATTAGTTAAATTCGGTTAGGCTAGATTTATTTGGTTAGGTAAAATTTGTTCCACTGTGCAAGTGAAACAGGAAGTAATTCTGTTTTCAGGAAAAACGAGCTTTGTGTGTGTGGGTTGATACAAGAAGAGGTACATACACTGAGCGCACCTCGTGCGAGGGTACAGAATTCGTATTACTGCCTCGTTGCAGTAAAAACATGTGCAGTAAAGACATGGAACCCCTCAGCTATACCTCAGTTTTACCCCCTCCCCGGCCTGCACTCCTCTCCTCCCCCCTTCACGTCTACCAGTCATCAAGCTACCTCCCTCAGTACGTGCGTTATTATATTCCAGTAATGACTGTTTCTATGAGTTGCGCCAGAAATCAGATTAAAAACAGATTTATTTTCACTAGCGATGCATTCATACGGTATATGGCTGGGTACCGATATAGGTAATGCGAACGGAGTACGTGGTATATTAAGAATGACCCTCCTGAGACCCACCTCCCTTCATTCTCAGTCCGTGACCTTTAACGTGGTGATATGACGCGCACGATAAATTATGGCGACTTAAATTATCATCGAAAAATAGACATCAATTTTTACACTTTTTCCGACACGTTAATTGAATTTTTAAGTCATTATGTGCTTAAGTATTTATGGCATTATTTTTAGATACTTAATCTGATTATCACGCCATTTCAAGCGATCATCAGAGGAATACAGTGATCGAAAAAAAGTTGTAAAGCACATTCCGCTAGGGGCGCTAGAGTCGTAAGGATTCAAACTGTGGCGCGAAATGTGTTTTCGCTAATGTCAGGAAATAACAAGGGTGTCTATGGACAACAAGCATTTGGGTAAAAATTATTCTTTCAGCTCCTGTTGGGCACATGAGGAAAAGACGAAGAAAAATAATCCTTGATGGAAAATAGCATTTTGGATTCGCCATCCAGGCAGTTCTTTTGCAGAATAAGAAATCGGAATTTCTGCTGATTCTGGTGAGTGTTTGTGCTTGTTGGTGGGAACGAAAATTGTCCTTCAGGGACTTGTGACATTTTCTTCCCCGTGAACTGTTGGTAGGCCTAAGCAGAAGTTTTGGTCTTGTTGGCACAGTTCACAAATATTTTGTAAACACTGATTTTTCTTTAGAAAAGAGTTTTCTAACTCTGGTTAAAGCTTGTACAGCTTTTCTTTGAATTACTGTGGTAGTTATTTATTTGTGTGGATTGGCGTAATTTCACCCAGAATCCACGCCCGTTTATTTTTCACTTCAGTGATGTCACGTGTGCAGAGTCAAGAACCGTTCGTTTCTCAATTACTCTGACGTTACATGTTCTGAGTCAAGAACAGTACACATGAACACACGCAACCATGAATACACGCAATGTCATTGTACACGTTTTAACACAGTGTTTGTTATTTAAATATTGTGCAGTTAAATATTTTGAAATATTTAAATGTTTAAAGCTTAAACAATATTTGTTTGATCATAAAATATAATCTCAATTCTAGAAATTTGAATTGTATAATTTAAATTTACAAATAGTAAAAGCAACTTTGTAAATTGAACTTGTCATCTTATTTTAAGAATTCAATTATCGTTCTTTGACAATTAGAATTGTATTGAATATCTTTTATTGCCAGTGTCTGAAAGTTTCAACCACTAAACCATCTGTACCGTGGGACGTATTTATGAAGTAGGTTTGCAAATAAACAAATTGACGAATTTTTACTTTTACTTCGAAAGTCTGATTGTCATCATTTCGTACTGTTTATTGACCTAGATTGTCGTAAGTTTCTTACATATCTCCATTAACCATCAGATCTGTCCTCATTGTCCTCTATTGTGTCAGCCACTGCCGTGGCTCTCCTCGGAAGTTTTACTTGCACTCATCGATTATCCACTCCCGTTCCCCCGCCGCACGTTCAATACTCCATTCCCGGTCAAATGCTGGATTGTCATCCAGCCGCCGCACTCTTTCTAGCCGCAGACTCATGTTGCTTTTCTTCAACTTCTGGCCGGGGACACCGGACCAAACTCCACGGTAATCACCCTGTGTAACCTGCTGTTAGTGTATGGCAAGTGCACAATATCAACATTGTTAGGCTAATTTTTATGCCTAAATGCGTACATTTGTAATTTGAAAGGGTTATAGGAGCCGTCTATGAACAATTAAAAAGGAAAAATGTAACCTAGACCATATAGGAAACGTGACAGCAACCTGACGATTTAAAGTTGCTGTCACGTTTCCTATATGGTCTAGGTTACATTTTTCCTTTTTAACATTTTTCATGCTTGCACACCTAGTTAAAACAGAAACAAAAAATCTAGTGATACCGCAGAGAATTTCAGCAAAATATTTCCTGTTAAATAAATTGTAGAATCAAAAGAACAGGGAAGCCCAGGACAGGACTATGAGGGACGACGGGAGCTGGCGAGGCTCCAAGCATGAACATAAAAGAGATTAAACCTTTACAAAATATAATTCAATGTCGTTATGTGAGCGAAATAAACCTTACCGTACGTTGCTGCTCGATCGTTTTAACAATTTTTGTTGACTTACATTCTCCGTATACGTATTTCGCCCCATTTCAGAGGTTTATCAGTAAGTCATTTCCAGAATTCTTAGTCTAAGAACCTAGGTTCTCAGCCTAAGGATTATAGTCTACAATTTATGAATTGCAAATTTACAATTCATAAATTGTAGACTTGTAGTAATTCACTTAAAAATTAGAATCCAACCATTGTTATTGTAGTAGTTCAGATTTCAGCTTCAAAATTAATTCCAAATTTTACATGTCTCGGTTTGCACAATTTTTATTTTATCAACAAATGGTGAGACAACATGTATGATAAGAAAACAATAATTGAGTTTCGAACCTACCTAACGCAATTTTATGGAACACTCGTGAAAATGTATTCAATTTTTTCAATTGTATCTCTACTTGATGATTGCAGGTACGGTGGTCGACTATGGTGTTTACGCGCCAGTTGTCACTTTCAAGGAGATTTTTCGTCAGGAGGGAGTTGAAATCAGCAACGAGGAGGCTAGAAGACCCATGGGCACGCACAAAAGGGTAAATTTGCAACAAGCTTGTTCATTTTTATTTATTTGTGCTTATCAGATTTCTTTCAGAATTTATAAACATGAACTAAAAAAAATTGCAATTAAAATATCTACAAAATTAGCTAAATAATTATATTCTTGTATTTTTAGTATGTTCTGCGCTTTACAAATTAATAACGTCGCAGGATGGTGTGGTCAATGTAATTTTTCCAATTTGATCCAATTTCTGTCCTCTGTGGCGCATTTGAAATAATTAATTCTACAGTTAGACAACGACATTGTGCAAACTGAAAAATTAGGTTCTTCAATTTTTTAATGATTTAAATTTGATTATAGAATTCTGTGGCGCATTTGAAATAATTAATTCTGAAACGGCATTGTGCAAACTGAAAAATTAGGTTCTTCAATTTTTTAATGATTTAAATTTGATTATAGAATTATTGAGGATGCTGTCAATTATGGATTTTGTGTGTTGGTCATATAGGTGCACATCACGAAGATCCTGGAGGACGAAGAGGTTCGTCAGCGCTGGATCGCCACCCGGGGCAGCTCGCCCAGCCAACAAGACATTGACCGCATGTACGAGAAATTCAATCCACTCCAGCTCAAGTGCATCGAAAAATATTCGACCATGATTGACGGTGAGAGCGCAGTCAAGTTATTGGCTTACTTTTATTTAGGAAGTCATGCTATATCTAGAAATACGTGTATAGCACCTTAGCTGGAATATTAGTTCATTTTGTAAAATTTCAATGTAAATTTAAAAATTATTTTATTTGTGGATTTCTTTTTCCATTTTTTGTTTATTAATTTTTAACTTGTACTTTTAAAAAAATTATTTAACTTCAATTTTGATTTTGAGCAGTAGATTATTATGTGAAATTAAAATTACAGCTGAGCTGTATGTGCTGAGTTTGAGCTGTAATTTTAATTTAGTTAATTAATTAATTTTGTTTGTAATGTTATTTTATTTTAGTTAGACAATTTCGATTTTTGTCAGATAAACTGATTTATGTAACTTTATAATGAGTTCTGTATAAAGTTAAAGATAATTACGATTTTGGTCAGATGAACTGATCTTATGAAAATGAAGTGTCCGGTTCAGCGCCGAAAAGTTAAGGCGTTAAGGCTCATGCTTGTGGTTTTTTATATGGTTGGGCAGATATATTCGAGTATTTCTTGATTGTTGAGGGTTGTGCCCGCAATCGGATATATCGATGTATGTTTGTTTCTGTACGTATCAGCTATTTCGATGCAGCAGCTTTCGAATTCTATGTCCTGGGAGTCGTTTGTCTATATATTTTTTCCAAACTCTAGAAATTGTTCTATTAATTACTTATGTCGGTAATATTATTTTTTAATTATTGGGGGAAAATATTTTATGTTAGAACTTTTACTTCAGATTTTCATTTGCTGCAGAATTGCCTAATTTTTTCAAAAACTTGGTTGACTTTTTTTTTCGAACATGTGTTGATTACTATTGTAGTAACAAACTGAAAATTATCTTGATGTTCACTTCGACTTTATGCCCAAAACTACTAAGACTAGTCAAAGTTGATAAGATCAGTGGTTCATTCGACTTAAAAATGATTTTAGAAAAAGTCATGGCGAATCTAAATAAAAATTGGCCACAAATTTTAGTCAAAAACACCAATTTTAAGGCGATCACAAATTGCTGATCCAATTTACGTCGATCAAAAAATCATGTTTGAACCAAAACGATTTTAACGAACCAACACGATTTTAGCTCAGCCACAACAGCAAATAATACGATATATCTCAGGAGTCAGAACTAACTTCATTAAGTTTCCGTACTTGGAAATGAAGATGAAAATGTCTTGCAACACGAATTATTCGACCCTAACTAGCCCCATGCGTGCTTCGGCGTTCAAATCGTCATGACATGGACTCAGTCGCAACAACACAATTAATTAATATTTGATTCGTTGGGCACAAGCGCCGGATCGCGTGTCGTCAGAGAGGAAATGAGCTGGGTCATGCAAAATTGAACCAATTTACTCCCAAATGTCCATGTCAATTCCAGGAAAATACTGGCCACAAAAAAAACACGAAAAATACCGGTGAAAGTAGGCCGGGGACAGAATATACCTGACCTTACTTTGTGTTAGTATTTTTGGTAGGAGTCTTCGATCTAACTGCAAATGGAAACAATTCTGTGAAGTGTTTCAGTCAAGAAACTAACTTTCTTTAGGTGCAAAATACTGTTACTCATGAACTCGGGTACTTCAACAAAATATTAATAATTATAAAAAGTGTTATAAATAGATTTTCTTGTCTGATCGTGCTTTGTTTTCATATTTCGTAGTATAAAAGCATCTTATGTCTCGAAAATCTTGTCGGTGAGAAAACAATATCGAAATATCATGTCATGTTTTGCAAATTGTTATTTTCACTCCTTCCCTTCATTTCTGTTCATTATTTATTGTCAAATTTTTCTCATACTGGAATATTCAGTCTATTCTCCAGTCTATGCTATACGCAGATCAATTTCCCACGGCGAATCAAAAAGAAATACGCGTTTAGAATATCAAATCCGAGGCTCACCTTTCAATGATACCAGGGTAACGGAAAGACAGACAAACAGCACCGTCGAATAAATAATCTTCCTCAGATGTTTACCACCGACGCTCGTATGAGATCTTCTGGCGGAAACGGACGAATATCTCGTGAAGTTGTCCACCAAATATTGTCTCCTCGGATTGGTAATACGGCGATCCATCTTACGTTAGCAACAGGAATATATAATTTTTACGAAACGACCGTCGAAACCTTTCCTGAAACTCTCGAGTATTTGACAAGATTCTTTTCCAGGCCGCACAAGACGCGAGAGGCTCGGAAGTAAGATGCGTCACTCGTAAAAACGAGAAGAAAAAACACTTGACTTCGTCAGTCACGGAGCGGGTGACACGGTTACATCGACTAAAGTCGTAGTCCAGTCCATAAACACGCGCTAAATCATAACCGGAACGATGGATTGCCAATGTCTGGCGTTCGAGAGTTGGTCCCGATCAATTTCTGGATCTATCTGGCGGCACTGAGCCATCGTTGATGTCCGTCAGGTTTTTTTTTTCCCGAAAGCTCTCAGCAAGAATTACTGCCGCATGCTCTTTCTTTCTCCCCTTCGCTCTCTGACTGGAGAACTCGTCCCAGCTCTTTCTTCGCTCTTAATGGCCAAACGATATGCTTGTCATCTTCCACCAGCGCGGTGTACGAGGAGAGAGAGAATCGAAGCCCCGAAACACCGATTCGCCCGTCCACGCTCACCGGGTCGATCAATTAATGTCTCGGTTCTCTATCTCCTTCTATCCGTAGCGCGTGCGGATATCGTTGTGGAAGTCTTCTTGTCAGACGAGCACGCGTGCTCCGAAAAATCTCGTCCGCGCGCTCGCTCGGCAACTCCGCTCACGTTTGGTTTCAGATGTGGGTCGCGCGGCCTCTGGTGGCGGATTTGAGGTGTCACGTGGCCCTGAGCGAACAATCTCTGCCAGTGACGTACGACTGAATGAAGTACATGCCGCTATGCACTTGATATGTTTAATTTTTAATTAATACAGAAGCGTAAACATTGCCCTTGTTGCTCCTGTGATTTTATTAAAAATATTATTAATATTACTAACTTGCTCGTAGCAAGAACAACCCCTTTTCTCCTTCGTTATTTGGATAACAATTTTCGTACATTTATCGACATTGGTGCATATTTCTTCTTTTTTCGCAGTTTCGAACTACATTCTTCTAACATTTATCAAATGTTATATTTCATTTGTAATTGGAATGTAAGCACATTAGTTTCTACGCTCCTTTTTCTTCTAAAATGTAAGACGAATTTAGTTCGACAATCTCGAAAATATGTTGTTGAAAATATATCTTTCCGAAATTAATTCTCGACATAGGTGGCTGTCGGGCCTGTTCCCATAAAAAAAATGTTAAAATCTTATTAAATGTAATTTATTAATAACGAATAATTCATCAAACATTTGGCACAGATTAACACATTTATTTTAAGAAACTTTAAAATATGATTTCAAAATTTAGTTCATAATCCATCCAATCTATTCTGGTTAATCATTATATACAGTTTTCAATTTAGAAATGTTTCTTTAGCTGTCTACGTTGAAATTGAATACCGCCCTTACAAAGAAAGTAATTTTGGGACTCCCGGTATAGGCACAGGAAGAGCGGGTTTGGATTGCACGCGTTCTTCGAATGTCAACATTGGACCCCATGTGATAAGGTCGATTACCAGGCCTCGCCTCTCGCAGCGTAAGTAGTGTATGAATAATGATTCTTGCTGGAAAGGACAGGGATCGAATTGAGATCGGAGTCAAGGCTCACTGTACACTAGACTACAAAATCAACAAAGCCACCATTTTGCTTACATGCCGACTGGTTCGCTAATATCTGATATATTGAGCATAAAATAAAAAGTGACAATGTCTTGTCCAAATTTTTTGACACGGCAAACTAAATTGCATTTGTACGAGTACATGAACACAAAATTAAAATGTCACTCACTAGCCATATGTTTTGTTATTTCTTGTGCAAATCTCTACAATATTGATGAAACGTGTTTACCCGTATGCTACGCGAGAAACGTGAGACCTATTATTTAAATCCCGTGCGAAATTATTAATATTTTTTTATTTGGGTAATTAAATTTACCAACTGATAAGTTTTAAATTATTTGTGTAACGCAATAGAATAAATTAAAATCTCCAACATAAAAAATCAATATTATTTTAAAGCTGGGTTTTAAATATTCAATCACCAATGATGAACTTGTAAACAGGAACAATATAGTAAATTCAACTACAGTAATATCAAAAAACAAAATTAGTTTTTAGTAAAATTTGGTTAGAACCCCATGATCGAAAATGAATTGAAGTTTTAGAAATTCATTGAGTTTGAGAAAAGTTGAATTCGTAGCAATCAAGCACAACAATGTTTTGGTGCACCGGTTTTTATTTATTTTTAATCTGATAGTTGTTCAAACAGTCAGCAGCATCAATTTATCAATGAGGCTGCCCCTGATAAACAAGCAATCATGGCGATGTCATCTCGCGATACATCTCTAAATAGCAATTGGAGACCAAAGCGCCTTTGCTGTCATAGTAGCGCGACAAATGTTTCGGGGTATTAAAACAAATCCGCTTATTGCCGTTCGCTTGCGCCTCGAATGCGCCGTAACCTAGCGACAGCAGACGCCAACATGGCTACCCTGAGGAAACATTGGGTGGAAGTCAAGTTCTCACGAGACCGTGAAAAGTAAATAATGTAGGAGGTTTCGACGTGCAATTCTAGAATAAATATTAATCAATTTATTGATGAGACTGTTGTGGCAATCAGTTCAGTTTGGCGTCACGCGATATCCGGAGGACATTGGCAAAGTGGTGAGCATCATCATTGTGGACTTGACCTGCAGGCTAAACTGGTAAATGCGCAAGCGCGGTGACAATGCTATCTAAATCTATTGGACAGAGTCAGTTTTAAAATGCCGTTAAATCGACATGTTCATCTTCTGCTCTTGTTCAATTAAACGCTCCATCAAATTCGTTAAGCCTTACATAATGGGTGATGGCCACATCTTAACGCAAACCGGCTCCGACGGACTTGATCGTCAACGAACTTGATCGTGACGTCATGCCCGTGACCACCGTGCCGCTTCTGAGCGAGCACAAGACCCTGTTCGTATGGAACCGACTGCTGGAGACCCTGTTCGGCGGGGTGCGTCTGTTCCTGGGCTCGTCCGTACCCTGCTACGTCTACGTCATTCAGCTGTTCGTCTACCAGATCCCTATCGTGGTCGGAGCCGCTTTCACCTTGCTGTGCGAAATGGGCGTTCTGTCCCAGCCGGTAGCGGCCGGCGCCTGCTGCGCGACGGTCGTGCTGGGCGTCGGACTCATCCAGACCATCACCTGGCGCATGCAGGCGAGGCAATCGCCCGTGGTTCATGTCCAGCAGCCACCTGGCTCCGCTGGGGCAAGTCTGGAAGCTAGTCAGGTTCGTTTTAATGCCATAACTTGTGATGTAACATACCATAACAAGTGTCTGAAATTTTTTTTTAAAGGACGGCTGCATGCATTTTAACGAAATTTCGTTCACAAATACCGCAAATCCTTAAGAATATCCCCCAAAAAAATTCCGTTCTTAAACTTGCATTTTCTCCAGCGTTATGAAAGCTTACGTAGGTGCCTCACAAACAACTCGCTCGGCTGGGATTGAAGAAGCAGTTGAATTGGCCTTTCTCCAAGCATATTTAACATTTCTGACTGTTCATTCGAAATCTTTCAATCCACTGATAACGTAACGAGTACAACATGTCCCTTAAACGTGTTCCGCTGACTTATAAAATGTATATATTTCCGAAATGCCTTCAAACAATTGTATGCTGCTGAACCGCTATCTCGTCGGCCTCTAATTTGGCGTTCCGATTTTTTGTACGTGCAATTTTTGAATCGAATGCGAAAAATTGCAAGATGCTTTTGCCGAATTTCTTTAACGGTGTACCGTACATCCGCTATTTTTTTAATGATTCCGGAAACTTATTGAATGCCCCAAGTGAAACTAGAAAAGAATAGAGTTTCGAAAAATCTTACAGGAATTGCGTTTGTTTTCTTCCTTACAGGTGACATTCGAGTCGTGTTTCAGCTGGCCGACCGCCGCCAATCTGTTCTCGTCCAAAAAGTACCCGGCCAACTGCGTGGTGCACACACTGCTGTGCGGCCTGCTCACCGGATACGGCGTGCTCTACCTGTTGCCGTCGCGGTTGACCCAGGAGCTCTACACCAGGGTCGGCGTCGCCTATCTCGTGTTCATCCTGGGCTGGTGTACCATCTGCAACGCCCTCTACTCGCTCGCCGTCCAGCCGCCTTTCGAGCCGGCTACCTTTCAACCGCTCGACCGATGGGAGATCCGTCCGCTCATGAGGCCTTTCTACGTGTCGCTCTGCTATACTGTCGACCTGTACGCTTGGTGCGTATTTTAACGGTGTCTCGACTTTAAGTGTGCACGACCAGAATGGACGATAGTTGATTGAAAGTGGTGATAGATTAGTAGATTTCGAATAAATGACGCCTCAATTTATTAAAAAATTTATGCACGTGGTACAACTTATTTGCTATCGTTTGGGTGAACAATCAAGTTGAGTGGTTTTGCCGTTTTTTTATCGAAAACGCAGGCTATTACAATGAATTCGTTGTCACAACTTATGCAGCGTACTTATACGATACTACACGATTTTTTTGCTCCGGAACTCCATTTTAAATATCAATTACATGTTTAAGAATTGTTTAAGAAGAATGTGAAGTTTAAGAATGCTTCTGGGCTTTTTCCACCAGTCAGTCATAAATTGAACAACTGTAGTCTTCATAAGTTGGGATAACAAATTAATTTTAGTGGCATCCGTTTTTCGAGCATAAAAAAGAACGGTTTACCAAAGAACTATATTTAACCAGATAACCAATAAGTTTTAGCACGTTCACAAATTTAAAAATTACTTGTGATGCCATCATTTTCGAAGTTATTGAAGTATTATCGTAACTTTTCAATCAACCTTCATAACCCCTTGTAAAGGTCAAGGTGTATGCATTGAAATAGTTCCACTTCATGGTCATTTTTTAAAATCATTACTGAGCCACTGGCTAATTGTTATTTTTCTCATGTCATTTCAGGTCGTCATCGACACTTTTAGGTGTGAATGGTCTATTTCACGTTATTTTTATATTTCTACCGTGCCTGTGGTTTCTCAACGTACTGCCACCGCTGGATAGTCTGTTTCTGTGGCTGCTCGAGCAAATTCAGATATGGATAGCCGGTGGATCGCCCACTATCGGGGCTACCAGGTGAGTTGGTCTGGCGACATTGGATTACGTGAGGTGCAATCAGAAATTAGAGAAAAAAAGTACCTGTATTCGCATTTATCGCTTCATGTGTAAACCGATAGTACCATGCGGTGACTTCTTCTATTTTTCAGATTGTGTTTGCAATTGGGCTTGTGGCTTTTATCTGTGATAATTATTCTATACATACCGCTTGGTGCCTTCTTATTATTGGCCGCTATATTTGGTTACCTGCTGAGTCTAGATCTAGGTAAGTTAAAAGATCTTATTTTTTCCTTTAAATTGTAAATTTTTATTTTTCACTTGCAAATTGCAGATTGCCGAGTTATTTATTAAAAATTATTATTTCAGAATAAAAAAATGCATTTTTTCTTTCTATTTAATTGTTCTGAAATTATTTCAATGGAATCTATATTTTATATGCTTGTTCAGTTAATGATATTTCATTAATTGAAGTGGAAGCAGGAAATGGTTGGAGTGAAATAATAAAACCTAAATCGGTTTTATTATTTCAGTCACTTAAATTATTTCAGTGAATTCAGATATCTTTATGTGCTTGTCATAATTTCTTAATTAAAAAAACAATATTTAAAGGAGAGTATATTTAGAAATTATTCAACGGTTTATGAGACCTTCTGGTTGGACTGCCGTCACGCGCTTTAACACAGAATTATGAAGTAAAAAAGTTGGGGATCATTAATTTGAAATTTTATTTTATTTTATTCTAATTTGTATTTCGATATGTTGTTTCGGCTTGACTTTTAACTGTTCCCAACACGTTTCTAGTTTCCATGTTCAGCGATTTCACCTCAAAATTTAAGTCGGTCTCCGCTAGCGATCGTCCCACTCTCGATCGCGGACCAGTAGTACGGACCGTGTGGAACTGCTCCGACTTTCTCTACTTCGTCATCATGGTGGTGGCCATCACCATCCTCACCCTCAGCCTCCAGTTCACCCTAGCCTCGCAGCCGTCCCAGCCCAACTACGTCATCCTGTGTTGCCTCGGCCTCGCCCTCTTCCTCCTGTGCCTCACCACCTGGGTGGCCAACTCCATCCAGTCCGTCTACCTGTTCGGCGGCATTCTGCGCAACCCGCTCTACCCGCCCAACACCAGGCACATGAGCAAGTTTGTAGCGCGTCTGCATAGGCTCAATCAGATTGGAAAATTTCGAACGGTTATTGTGAACGTAGGTAAGTGTAAGAGGTGTCGGGTGGCTTGGGGGTTAGTGTGTTCGCTGCCGGCGTTCGCGGGTTCAATTCCAGACCGGAACATCCGGAATTTTTCGGACGACTGATATTCGTTCACACGCCTTCCTTCGGAATGGAAGTCATGGGACCTACATCTGTCCATCTAGGTATGAACCCTGGGCTTGACAAAATTACCAGGTCGTCCCCGGGGGGTGCTTTGAGACCGAAACGTTGATAGGACCTCTTAACAAGAAGTACAAACTCTATTCTAGCGATCAATACAATCAATACGAACAAATAGTCAAATAGTAAAACTGAATATGGATTGTGATTATAGTGATTTGCACTTGGAAAATAAATTGTTGAGCACGTAGTTTAATTTTTATTTTCTATTTTGTACTAGTTTTCTAGTATTACTGTTAATTTTCATTTCGATCATTTTTTCTTTTATCTATTTGTTGTATTGCAGTCGCTCCGCTGCTGATGAATGCCTACATCATAATACTGCTGGTAACCTATAGCTCGGACATGGCATTCTGTTTAGACATCGTCTCGTGTAAACTGTGGTACTGCATCACCATCTTGCGATCATTCAGATGGGTAAGTCACTTGATCATTTGGCACTGTAATATTTATATTATATTCTTACATTTGCTTTTAAATGTTCGAGTATAAATTAGCTTTCACATATGAATATTAATATTTTGTAAAATTTTATTGTCGAGTTCAAATATTACCATATTGAATAAATTGTTCAATATCGATTAATGTAAGTTGTGTTTTTTTTTTTTTTTGTTTTTTTTCCAGTCGTGGCAGCAATCCGAGAGCGCTCTTTTTGAAACAACCGTGGTTCATTTTTTGCTCGACGTCATTCCGCTGACCAATGTTACCGTCAACAAAGCGTGCCTGCTTCTCTTGGCAGCTTTCTTGTGGGATCGAACGGTGAATTTCGTGTGCAAGCTGCAGACTTTCTGCGTGCTCTTGTTGGCCAGCATCGCACAGGTCAAGCAGCGGCGACCCTATAGCTTCTATCTCTTCTGTAAGCTTACTGATTGATTCTTCGTTATTCGAATTTGTGTTTATTTTAAGTATGCCGCACCTACGAGTACATATGATTTCAGAAAGAATTAATTAAATTTGTGAAATCAAGTTATGCAAATATATTTTTTAATTTTCCGTGATCCAATGATGCACCCAAAATTCTGTAATATTTTAACTATTTACTTTTTTTCTAACTAATTTTTTTTTTTCAAGTAAAAATTGTCAAAAATCTATTTTAATGCGATTTAATTACGAACTTTATTCCAGTTTTGAATCTCATGTGCCTACCGTTCACCATTGGGATGATGATATTCTCTGCCTTCATCTCCGCTCCGCTACTGCCGTTGTTCACGCTACCGATATTTTGGTTCGGGTTTCCTCGGCCCATATGCTTTTGGCCCAAGCAGGTAATCTCACTCTCATTTGTTATTTCCGCAGCGTAATTATCGGCTGATTCTGCTCTCAATATTTTGTTTAAACACAATGAACGCGTTCCTTTTGAAAAGGAACGCAGAAACCCCACGTTCCTTTTAATTTTTGAGTAACGGGAACGCGTTCCTTTTCAAAAGTAACGAACCCAACACTGTTTATGGACTCATGCAAAAGTTATTTTCTTAGTTCTATGTGATACTTACATTTTTTAAATGAAATATTATTTCAATAAAACCCGCACTTTTTTGCCAGGAAAGTTTTTATTTTGACTAGGAAAAGTAGGTGGAAGTTTTGAATTTGGGTAGGGAAAGTCAGGTGAAATAGATTTTCGGTTTTCAGTTTGACCCATGTAACGATTATTCTTTATTGAAACGATCGACTATTTTATCTTCTTATCTTCCATTTGCAGAGTGCCGGCATCAAAGAGAGCAGCACGTCGTCGGACGAAATCTACTACCGAGAGATCGCGCCCAAACTATGCACCGAACTGGGTCGGCTCCTGTCGAACGGCGGCGTAGGCTCCGTGCGCCCGGGCGACCATTTCCTGATCCGCTTTCAGGACCGCATGCTGTGGATGTCGGTGGCCGAGGCCGGCCACGGCTACGTGCGACTGGACGCCAAGGGCCTGGAGCTGCAGCAGACGTCGTGCCACGCGGTTGAAGCATCGGCCGTCGACGCTATCTTGGAGCTGGCCTTTGAGGTGGAGGGTGGCCAGCCGCGGCCGCGGGGCTGCTGTTGCCGGCCCAACCGCACGCTGTGTCACCTGTACCGACCACTCAACGTAGCCGGTACGTGAGAATTTTATTCGTCGCCCAAGTATATTTTTTATTATTATTCCTGATCACTGTAGTGAATACCGCCCGTACCGCAGTCGCTCGCAATACCGACTGGGCTCGACGGGTCGTACCGGTTTTTTATTTCTTTGCACTACACTATTTGCATAGTGTACGAACATTGGGGACGAACATGTCCTTTTTTTACCACTACTACTATATACCGTATGGCAAAAATTCGGCATGGATGTTGATCAACACCTTATTTTCAAAATTTTCGCGCAAAAATGCCGCTGAAAATTTTTTAGGGGGCTGCATTACGTCGTCAACATTGGTATCGAGTTTGACATCGTGTCGTCGTCTTCTTGTTTCAAAAGTGCATTCAGAGAGACGACCGAATTGCGATTTTTTTTACGGTAAACAAAAACATTTCTGTGTTAGGCGATTTAAAAAAAAACTTAAGAAACAATAACCGATAATTGATTCAGACACGATAAAAGTCGTGCATAAAGCGGAAGACCAAGAAAGACCCGCAAATGAAGAAAGTATATCATAACTTGACAGTTGGTTTTAAACCAAGAGAAGTGAACTTGATGTTACAAAAGTTATTTGTGTCCCGTAAAAAAAATATCGCAATTAGGTCGTCTCACTGAATGCAATTTTGAGACAAGATGACGACGGCACGATGTCAAACTCGATTCCAATGTTGACGACGTAATGCAGCGCCCCTACGAACACAAAATTTTTCAGCGGCATTTTTGCGCGAAAAATTTGAAAAAAAGGTGTTGATCAACACCCATACCAAAATTCGAGACGATCTGAAAGGATAATATATTGTGGCGCCAATTTGTTTTGGCCATACGGTACATACTGTTACTACACTTACAATCCCCAGGGGGCGATAATTTGACCTATCTTTAATTTCCAATTTAGGTAGGGATTTGTAATTCGGACAGGCTCGGGTCCCACGGCTTTACTTCTACTCTGTAGAATGGCGTGCTTAGAATTTTTTGTCGGAAAAAAATCCGGAGGCTTCTGTCGAGAATTGAACCAGAGATCACGAACGCCACCGGCTTTTTTTTTTAATAGACGTTCTATATTCGTAAAATGTAAACTCTCCTCGCATTTTTCAGTGGTGGACACGTACGTGGACACCCGCAACGTGCTCACCGGCGTAATCCACTCCCCCGAAACTCTCCAACTCATCTCCGCCTGCTTTCCCCGCTGCCTGACTTGGGTGCTGGTGCGCCACTTCCTGGTACGACGACGCGAGGTGGCACTGCGGGCGGCGGCGGCGGCCCTGCTACGCTCGTCCGTCGCCAACAAGCCGCCGAGGAAGGAGTTCGGCGTCACCGCGTCCAAATCCCAAGTGTCCACCGATGCCAAGTCCACATCAGAGACGAACATTCATCACGTGGCTGCTCCCCCGCACAACAGCACCACCGCGACTGTGACGACCAGACCAGCGAGCACTGGTGTGGCGGTGAACCGCTCTCGGCCGTCCACCGCGGAAGGATACTCACGGTTGGTGGATTTTTGGTTTTAGTTTTGATGGCGGGAAACGGGGTCGCGTTACACCTGGTAAAAGGCAAATCTGGTAACGGTCAATGTTTGTTCAAACGTACAGTATGTTCAATTCCTATATTACAAATTTAATTTTTAAATAAAGCATTATACGAAAGTTGTCAAATTTTAACAATTTTCGTGCTAAAAAATTGGTAGTATGACTAGCACTGTGGGTAAGCATAGTGCATGTTCTAGCTCCCAATCGATCGAATTTCGCTTCAAACTCCGCTTTGCTTCCTCCTCTGCGAACCCACAAATTATTTTAATTTCGGTTCCGTTCTAATGAATTTTGCTTGCATATTTTAAGTTATTATTAAAAAAATTGTTCGCAATGGCTAAGCCTCTATTAGTTCAGCAATCATATCTGAAATAAATAAAATTCACCAATAAATGTTTAAATTTTCTTGACCGCGAAGGTTGCCTCGAGTCACGTCGTCCTACGACACCTCCCACCTCCCGACCGCCAGCACCGATCCTGCAGCGCCGTGGCCGGACGATCCTTGGCTGGACGACGACGACGACCTGCTAGACTCCAAGCCACCCAGCGTCGCAACCCGCAAGTCGGCGGTCATCCACCTGCACTCCCTGTTCGGCGTGACGGACGGCAACGACGACATCCTCTCCCAATCCACAAACGAACACCAACCGGATCCACCCTTATCGACACCGACCACCACCACCCTACCCGGCGCGGTCACTCCGGACATGTCCAGCCGGTTACCCCGTGATCACTCCACCACCCGGCGAATCACCGCCGAGAGGATCGAGCCGTTGGACGAGGTGGCCGGGTTCCCCGCGGAGTGGTTGACCGGTCCGATATCCGATGAGACTCTCTGCTCGGTCGAGTCTCACTTCACGGCCGAATGGTTCGCGCTGGTCGGCGAGCGGATGTCACGACAGTACGAAGGGGACGACGGACTGGTCAAGCTGAGTAGGAAGGCCGGGGGAGGTGCTGTGGGCGACGCCGAGGCCCTCTATCGGCGGGTGGTGCTGATGTGTCACGTGATAGTCAATCAGATCAGCGTGGGTGGCAAGAGGTCGATCATCAGCCCCAGTCTGGTTTATCGCATTTTCAATCGTGAGATGCCGTGGTCGCCGCATTCTGATTGGCTGTTGGAGTTACCTGAGCTGTACAACTTGGCCATCAAAGCATTCAGGTAGGGCTTATTTGTTAGGTGTTTTCGTGAGAATAAGCCCGTTTAAATTGCTTGTTTTTAGGATTACCGTGTGGTATAGGGGTATGCCTGAAAACTGCATCTAAAACTACAGACAATGTCTTTGGCAAAGAAGACCATTTTTAATTTCTTGCTACAATTCCAGGTAACTAACCAGGACACTGCTTTGCTATTTTTTCAGGTATGCATGTAAATTGGCATTAGATCAAACATTGCTGGGCGAGATCGAAAGCGACGCAGAATATGCAGACTATCTGCAGGAATTCGACGACAGTTGGCTGATTTGCCCCGACAATGATCCCAAGTGGATGGAGGCGATTGGAAACAGCACTCCCAATCTGTTCTCTCTGGGATATAATCCTGTTCTGGTAAATTATTATTATCTCAAAATAATTTTTATGAATGTGTGTGACAAAATGTATCTGTCACATTTTAATTTTATTTTTGTTTACCTAATTTGCTGTAAAATTGTTTGCAAGATAAAAGAAGAAAAAAAATCACCAGATATTTTTAGGGAAGTTCACTACTAACAATTAAACATTCGCCTAGAATGTTGTATTATAAATAAGTGTGGTTTTAAAATTTACCTTTTAAAACCATTTTGAGCTATCCGTAAAAGAAACCTCGCAATAAATAATTGAGTAATTGGACAATAACTTATTTGGGTAACCAATATTCGTATAAAAACTTTGATTAAAAAAATTGTTTTGTAGTTTCAGTAAAAATTGCATATTCTACATATGTTATTTTAGGGGACGTATACCAGCCACCTGCTAGTGCGACGCCCGATTCCGATCTACATAGGCAAGGTGAACCGAGAGGCAGTACTGGCCATTTGGAGCACTCTCAATCTGGAACTGGTGTACCTGACCAACGACGACGACGAGCGCTACTCGATTCAGGCCCACTCGGGACTGCTCCGAAATCTCATCGTCCAGTCGGCCGACCCGCCCCTCGGCTACCCAATCTTCGTGGAGCAGGCTATCTTGGTCAAAACACGCCCGTCCGAGTCGTTCGCCTCGGACCGAAACTCGGACGTGGAGCTGCCCGGTTCAGCGTAAAACGACCACCCACCCGTTCAATCATTTCGTCCACACACCGCTATTTGTGCCTTGAATCCTCTCTGGCCGCTTTACAGAGCCCTGTGATCAATTTTAGTCAGGTGAGCTTAAACAAAATAGATTTCGTTTATGATATGACTTAAGTATTTTTAATTGTGACGTATGTTAAATTGTTTTTTTTAGCACTTTTCTCAATCCCGATATTCTAGTATGTGTTGAAAATTAGGTGGGATACGGTACAGTCGCCCTGTCCGTGACCTTTGGTTAGATATTTTATTCTTATATTCATCGTTTAGTCTGTTGACGATGAATTGGTTCACGAGATCAGTCAAGTGAAACAATGCGTAATTTTTTTAATTGTGCCATATATTTTTTTTTCTAAACATTGTCTCGTGTACTGTGCAGTATTGTTACGGTATTGATTAGTTGAATTTTTAACCGGTAAAGTGCCTTGAGTCGTGCACTAAATGATTAATTCTTAAATTTATCGTTAATTTCATGTAAAAAATATAATATTTCAGGTTTAAGTAAAATCGCGATTAATTTAAACAGTGCTCTTTGGGCTACCGAACTTGAATAATGGTCGGATCCGCATAGTCATGCTACATTTTGCTGCGGCGTTAATCAAAATCGCGCTACTTGTTCAAATTTTTGAACACGTCATTTAAGTGCAATTGCAAAGTAACAAAACGTCGAATTGCCAATAAAGATCGTAGTCTGCACATTCGTCAGCAAAACATTACATCCAGTCTGGTTTCATAAAATCAAACGACGCATCGTTATTACTTTCACACTTTTTATTTGACTGAAACGAAAAGTTCCATAAATATAAAAACAAAAATTTGGTCAGGAGCGTACCAAAATTGTTTACAGTGTGTCAGTCAAGACATGCGCAGACGTTTTATTATTGCCTCGTTAAACGAAATATTTCCTATTACGAATAACTCTTTACTTACGACAGAGTTCGACAATAATTTACAGTTACTATTAAGTTATAAAAAATTATATTCATTTTCTATCTTTGAAAATTTGAATTTAAATCTTAGTTTCGCATGTGAATCAACGAAATTGTAAAAAATAATTAATACAAACTGACACTGTAGCCAACATTGGTAATATCCGTCACCAATTCTAAACAAAATTGCTTATTGACGAGAGGAAAATAAAGTGCTTTTATATTTTCCAAAAAAATAGCCAATCCCCTGGCCTCCATGGAACAAGGTGCACCCGCTGGAACCAGTCTACATTGACCGCTCGCGACTGTCGCCGCCAAAACGTGACTTGGAGAAGGCGTCCTCCGCGACAGCCGCGAGCGTTTCATGTGGCCAGGAACCGCAGACTTGAAAAATCAAAATATAACGAGGAGAACTTACGAGTGCAGGGACAGAGGAACCGTCGACACATACATTTAAGATACATACATTTGAAGGATAGGGTTGCGAGAAGTAGACGCGACGAAGCACGGTATCAATAAATTGTCTCTCCTTGCCCGCCCATTCTCTCTATCTCTCTCTCTCGACGATGTTCACCAAAAGCAGCAACTGAAACGTGGCTGGCCACCCTGCAATCGCGACTTCCACTCTTCCTTCACTGGCTCTTGGCAGCCTGGCGTCTCAACAAGATGTAGATCTTTTCCTTTATCCATTCCTTGTTGTAGGGCGAGTAGGCGTTGATGGACTTTTGGTAACTGCAAAATTAAACGAAAGAGTTTTGATTACATGTGCCGGGTATCAGCGCCCTCTGGTGGCTGTCCTGATGGTAGATTAAGGATCTGAGCACTACTGATGGGACAGGCTATTTTCGTTGGACAATCGCCTAATTAATCAATAAATTTAACTCCAACGATTTGACTTCACAAGCAACAAGCACATTCAGTCTTAACACAGTTAGATACTTACACTAGGCAAGACAGATCAGCCAGTTGATCGATGAAATCAAACAACTGACTGATATCGTACGTGATGCTGGGGCTGTTGGGGTTCTGCTTCTTCAGGTGTTCCTCAAAGATTTTGCACACGCCTAAGACAAGAAAACGAAATACATTATGTTTGAGTGCACGAATAAGCCTGACGCAAGAGACACGATTAACAAACTGGCACCCTTCAATCTTGCTAGAAATGCTTTCACAGATGCCTATGGTAGGTCCAAGAGCCTCAACGTCTACCCCACGCTGGTTACGCACACCCCCACTATGCCTAGGCCTACAGATCAATATTAGCTTACCTTCCATGCATTCATTCACCGATTCGTAGTCAGAATACGTCCTGGAATCCGGTTTCATGGCCGGCTGGACCAACAAAATCGTGTGACTCTGAAAAAATTAACAAAAATCAAATTTTAACGAGTTAGGCTTACCTCAATGAACAGCCTACAATATCACGCTAAATTCGATTTGGATGAATGTGTGGCGCGTTAAATTATTTGGTGCGGAAAACCCGTGGCTTGCGACGATGAGCCTACGACGCATCAAAACGTTTAACGCACCCCACCTCCATCCCGATTCGGATCGGTGTTAATCTGAGGAATGGGGAATCGAGTCGAAAAGGACCGTGCACTACTGCACTCTTTCTACTCAAACGAATTTATCACCATCTATTGAGAAATGGAAAGTTCAAACTTACCATTTTTGCTTAGAAATGCGATTTCGATAAAAACTACGGCGAGTTTTAAAATAAATCTAGCTGCAAACAAGACGTCAATAAACAGTTGTTGCCAAACAATGATGTGTTATATTTGTTCCCTGGAATACCATTTGTCGTAAAGATAAGCTAAAAAATCTCGAATATGTCCATGTAAAAGAATAAAATTCATACTAAAATTAATATAATTTACGAACATTATGAACAAATTATTTATAATCTGAAAAGCTCATTTTTATATCGTTGAAATATTTTAACAAATGTTTTTGATTGGAATGTTGGCAATAGCGAATCAACAGACTGGATAGTTTGCAACAAAGAAGTCGGAGCTTGGACGGCTGGTGCGTTGAAATTCGAAAATACCGTCTAGATTTCCAACGCGCAAGTAAAACAATTAGTAAATTGTGACGAGAGTGGCGCTAGCTAGTGCGTATTACATTTGATTAGTAGCGCCATATCCATCACAATTCCACGATATTAATATCTTTCGAGTAAGATTTATTCAGCTTTGTTGTTACTGCGGGCTTGTTCGTTTTTGACATATGTCTCTGATTAAAAGTGAAATGACGTGTTTGGGTGGCACTCTTTCCAGTTAATTTCACTGGAATTTTTTACTTCTCAGAGTTCCGGGGACTTTTTAAAAGAATGGACGAAGTATGGATGTTAATATTGTTGTCGTTGGCGATGTTGGCTGGCTGTTATCTCAGCGGAACTTTGCCGCTGGTGGTGCATATGTCGGAAGTAAGTATCGCGTTTGAGGGTAGGGGGAGTGAGCGGAAACAATTACTGGTGATAATCTTGACAGTGACCTCTTTGGCTGTTTGTTAATTGCGTTGGAAAGACGAAAGTGCAATGCCCTAGGCCAAAAAGATTTTGCAATTAGTTCGAAGTGTGTCTCGTGTGCCGCAGTCATGAGATTTAACCTACAATCAATCATCGGTCGGTGACGTCACGCCCTCTCTGGTTCTGGGTTCGAACCCTGGGCGGCGCTGCCTATTAAATGTTTGTACATGTCCTCTAGTACCATGGTTGATACAGTTTTGGGTTAACGAGATCAGGTATGCTGTACTGTATAGAAAAGGTCGGGTGAAAACGGATGATTGAGGCTAAAATCTATTGTCCAATTATCAATTGTGTTTTTAAAAGTGCGCTTTTAAAGGATGTACTTAAGGATGTATTTTAAGGATCTCTGAGTTCTTTAATTTAAGAGTACACTCAAGGTCGAAAATCAAAATTTAAACATTGGGTTGCAAAAGAAGCGCGCAACTTCGCTTCGTTTTGAATTAATGTGGAATATTATCTGATTATCATTTGACATAATCATGACACTGACATGATCAAATGAGCTGACATAACCTTGCCATCTAAAATATTTTAAATTCAACCGTTCGAGCGCCCTGTGACTTGACGGTATGATTAAGACATGCATTTTGGCATTTTTTCCCCTGGAAGTTAAAGGGATTCATATTTATTCAAAATAATAACGTTTCAGTACACTATTTAGTTTAATTTACTATAATTACATTTTTTTTACTACATGTATATAAATTTCTAAAGTGCTATTTTAGGCATATATCTCGTATAACTACTATTTCTTGTACAGTGTATTTGCAAATTCGAAAAATATATATCGTTGGAGTAAAATGGTCTGATTTCATTACTTTAAAGGTTGGCATTTTTAGTGCTTTAGCAAACCAATAGCTACGATCAGACAAGAGACAGACATACTATCCCATTACCAACGCAGCTCTGAAAACGTATTGCAATTATTAGGGACATGAAAAAAGGTTATAATTGCAACTATTTTGTAAAGGATTAGATTTCTCGTTGAACAACTTTTTTTGTTTTATTCAGATTACAATATCGGCCATTTTGAATTTAAATAATAATGCGTGACAGCAACGTCGATTATTTCAAATGCAATTATAAATTACAACAATGACCATGTACAGCCATGTTGAAATTAACTTTATTTTGTTCTTTGTTAAACCAGCATATTTAAAAAAAATCGTGAAATTCGAATTGAGAATTGAAATTACTGGATTCCACTACAATTTCGTATAATATAAATGTGACATTCTTAGTTTGGCGAATCAATTTTGACAGCTGGCGTACAAGTACCTCGCATTTGCATTAACCTTATTTTGTCAATGTTGCATTAATCATTTCTATCACCTAGTTCTGTCGAGTAGCAGGTGGTGTGTAGCCTTATACAGAGGGTTGTTTCATGACGCTGGGGACGATTTTGAAAATTCTGAATATCTAAAAGAATCCATTTCTTCACCATCTACTGTTCTAAATTTGTTTTCCACAAGTCCCGACAATCATTCTGCAGTGTTATTTGCATATGTGA
>JAUJYS010000378.1:0-24184 GCA_033995665.1 Melogona broelemanni
TCTGTTGAGCACCTCCCCCCCAATGACTCAGCCGACCCCCCCCCACTTTTTTGTGGCAAATCGGACGCTGCGATGTTTTTGGTTCTGGTGCGATACTGCGATGTTTCTGGTGCGATGTCATGGCTCTCGGAATCAGTGACCGCCGTGGCCCATGTCGGTGATGTTGCTGCGTCCATGAAGGACGTCGCTGATCTCGTTGAACGTGACGCGCTCGAAGTGGTCGACCAGCGTCTCGCTGAAACGTTCGCGCAGAGTGTCCCTCACCAGATGGCGCATGCGTCGCCGATAGATGATCTTGAGTGCGTCCACGGCGAAGGACATGAGGCCGT
Source organism: Melogona broelemanni (assembly GCA_033995665.1). Classification (NCBI taxonomy): domain Eukaryota; kingdom Metazoa; phylum Arthropoda; class Diplopoda; order Chordeumatida; family Chordeumatidae; genus Melogona; species Melogona broelemanni. Next base: position 330 of record JAUJYS010000378.1, read on the forward strand.
CGCCGTACGCCTCCAGTTCCATGTCGCGGGGCACGTCGATGTCGATGTAGTCGAGGCTGGGACGAGCCCCCTCGGCGATTTCCTGCCCGATGCGCGTGAAGGCGGTCATGTTTTGCATGCGCATGGTGATCAGACCGTTGTAGCGGAAAAACAGCAATCTGGAGAATATTGGAAATTAATTAATCAGGACCCGGTCCCGGGCGGTTTTCCTTAGAACGAAATTTAATCCAAAAGGTCCAGAGAACGGCGAAGTCGAGTGTAGAGCCACAAATAAATGATTGAATTGATATTGCGAACTGTTCGACTGAAAAGTATTCACCCACCACCGTCATAACCCATAATAACTTGAAGTAAATGAAAAACATTTTTTTTCTTACTGGTCCTCGTAACGTTCTCTGGCATCATCAGAATTCCGTCATCAGTGAGATTCCGTCATCAGGTGGCGTCATTGCTTGAAATTCTCATTAATGGTGGGTGTGTTTGTGTGTGGGTAAGTGCAATATCAATTCAATAATTTCTTAATAAAATTAAATTCGTTACTCTAGCGCGGCACGGGTTACCACGAAAGGTTCCTTGTTGATATCAATTTGAATACATTTTTGACTATTCAGGTTCCAAATAATTTTTTTATTTGAAAAACAGGCTAATTAGCATTTGATTTCCGCTGCATTTCTTAAAACAATATACACGTGTGAACTGAGGTTACTACGATAAAATGCAAAATATGAATAGAAAATTAACCGCAGCCCCGCGCCATTGACTTTTAAATTTTATCGAATAGCGTTGCGTTAACTAAAATGAGTAAGCGAGATCTTAATTTTCCGTTACCGTTTAACGAATTGACAGGAGCCACTAATTTTTTCGAATCCAACTTCCACCTGCAGTGCTGTCTGTTCGCTGCTCAGGAAAGTCAGATAGCAATTTCCCGCGCGAAAGATACTGGATAATCCGTGGAGCCAGCATCCGGACAGATCTTGAGTGTGAAGGTTTCCCAAATACAAAGGATCCAATTGCCTGCGAATTTAAGGGGGAAAAACTGTTTAAACTTTATTTTTATCTTTTTATTTTTCTCAATTTACTTTTAAATTATTACTATTATTATTTGTCTCTTGTTATTTTAGTATTATTTGTTTTCTCTTTTTTATGATTACCAGAAATTTCATATGACGGACTAATTATAAATGAACCCTTACAAAAAATACACTATTTAGCTATATATGATATGATAAAAATACTAAAGGATATTGCGAAATTACTATATTAATTTTATCAGATTACTGATTTGGACTTTTTGATTTACTTGATTGATTGATTACTGATACAGCTAAATAATGCAATTTTGTAAAGGATTTTTTTTGTCATTGTTGACATTTGACGACGAAATTATATAATTCAGAACTCATTTTCCTTATTGTGTGATTTCTCGAATAATTGGGTAAAGTTGATATGCTGTATTTTTGCTTCTAAACTTTTTAAAACTGATTAAACATAAATAAAATCAGTAATTTAAAGCATAAAGTGTTCAGCGAGGAAATAAAAAATATTACCGCGCCCGCGCACCATTTAGCGTTGTCATTTAAAAAAAAAAAGCAAGAATTGGTACTCACCAATTTTTTATCTGTTGACTAATGTCGGGCAATATCCTATCGATGATCGAATTAATATCCTCGTTGATGCCGACATGCTCCTGATCAACGTTGAACAGGTTGATACTTCGCGGATGAACGTCGAGACGAGCTGCGCGCGTCCCCAACAAAAACAGTTACTTTCACAAAAACGATCTTTTTCTCAAATTTCAATTTGGTCAAACTTCAATTAAAGCAATTAAAAAAACTCCCGCTGGCAGCCGACGATTATTATTACCAAATGTCACGAAAGGTCCCAGAACCAACCACACGAAAACGAACGCCAGCAGGCAGACGCCAAGAAACGCCATTGACGAATATGATACGAATGAAATTCTCTTTCCAAAAACTGTGGTCACAGCAGATCCAGTCTAATTCGAAACGAACGCATGTCATTTGTCATCGCCACCCCTATCTGACCGATACAGGGTGACGCCAAAATGCTGGCTTAAGTTAGAGACAATTGATTTGCTCGGTTGCCGTTCGATTGAAAAATGCCAGGAAATTAATAATTAATAATTTAAGTAGACCTAAAGTCGCGTAAATTGCTTACAAAGCGTTATGTAACGAATGAAATCTGACGGAGAAATATTTTGATAAAGCAGACTCGAATTTTAAACAGTTGGTATACACTGTATACTTGTAGTCAGACATGGTATACGTACGTGTATGACGTGTCGCCTGAAGTTAGACCATTTCGTTCCCCCCTTTATGGCTTATTTCGTGTGTATAGGATATGGGTGTGTATAGGATATGGGATCTATTAATTTTGATCTCGACTGTACGGATAACGTTTAGTGCCAATCAATCGATTATTTGATTCGCACCCCCGCTGGTGGTTGACGAAAAAACGTGACACTTCCTACAAGTGCCTTGATTGATGATGTAACCAATTTATTTTTTTATGAGTCATTTGACGATAGGCCATTTTTTGAGCGCTCGCTTTTTATAGGTGGCCTACTGGCGGATGTTCTTTGTTTCGCAATGCCGTTTTCAATTATGGAATTCTTCTGTGTTGTCATATTCTGATTTCCCAACGGATTTCGATAGCGCCTTTGCACTTCCATAATGATAATACAGATCTGTATTTCCATGTTATGGCAAGTAAATTTAACATAAAAATTACCTCCTTACTTGTTTTGAACAATCAGAATGTGCGCAAATTTATTTGAAATTGGGATTTTTTAAACTGTTTTATTGGTACGTATCAGAATAGGCCACACTTCGTGATCCCGATTTTGAGTAGATATCGTTGCCGACAATACATCGTTATTCTTAGAATGTGTTAGACGACTCAAAAGTGTTCATATTCCTTTAATTGGGTTCTGGATTTTTTTCGGAACTGTTTCAGACATCGTTTCGGTTGGCGTTAGCGAATATTATTATTTATTTTACTTCAAAGCTATGGTCTTTTTGAGAAATTAGTTCAGAATTATTTTTTAAAAGTTGTGGTGGACAGTGCTAAAAATTTAATTCGCGCGTGTTTTACAGTTTTTAGTCAATCATAAACTCGTTAGCGTTGTGGTAGAAGTTGGGTTCTAGGGTATTGTTGTGGTCCCGTTTTCGAAACATAGCCAATCTAATTTAGGAGCTTTTTTTTGGCATACTGGATCACACTCGTGGTATTTAAAAATAAGTTAAATGGGACCATAGGGATTTTTAGGATGGTCAAATGCTATGTTTTATGAAATACTTGTGCATTTACTGTGTATTGTATTACGCACATTTCAGTCCTGTTTTGCTAGATCTCAATTCCATGATTTGTTTGTTTAGCTGTAAAAATTTCAATTGTAAAAAGTTAAGGGGGGGTGGGGGAAGAATTTTTTTTCAGATTTCCGTATGCATTATTCTCTGATTAGTCTATTATGCGCACTTTTCTCACTTACATTATTTTCGCGGTCACGCTTTTTTTTCATTCTTCCGCTATTTCAGTTTTGTATGGCAATTGCAACCGAGAAGGACATCACCCGTTAAGAGGCGCTCTATTCAAAACGAACCCAGCTAGTTGAACCGAAAAATGTTTTCGCACACAACATAAACGAGACTCATTATTCAATCTACAGGGCGCCCATTGTCACCAATCCAATAGCTGAATTAACCCCCACAACGACAATGAGACAAATTGCTGGTGAGGTGAGGGCTATGCAACCATTTGAGTTTGAGAGCCAATGTGAACACCACTTTTAACACTCTTTTAAAGTCTTAGGTCTGTCAATGGAATCAAAAAATCCAAATAATATAATTTGAGAATAAAATTCGACTTTAAATCAATATTAAACCATTGTATCGGCTTGTCAACAAAGAGAAAAAAAATAGTTTCACGTACAATTACACCACTTTTAACACTCTTAAAGTCTTAGGCCTGTCAATGGAATAAAAAAATCCAAATAATATAATTTCAGAATAAAATTCGACTTTAAATCAATATTAAATCATTGTATCGGCTTGTCAACAAAGAGAAGAAAAAAAATAGTTTCACGTACAATTTGACGTGAGGGGGCGTTACCTAACAAGTTATGCGCTTGCTGATTCGGTCTGCAGCAATAGTTGTGTAATTTTAACTTTTATTTTTAAATTGGGGTGTAATAGAAAAATTTAAAAAATATAAAAATATAATTTCATTGCACACAGCATAGATCTTACACTCTTAGTTATTAACATAAAGGTTAATCCAAAAAGTGAAAATTTGATCAGAAGCACGGGCCGCAAGTTGCCCATAAACAGAGTTAAATGACCCCGTTACTTAATCTGAACTCGAAATCTTGCAGATTGCAACACTTTATAGCGAGGATGAAACTACTGCGAGCTGTAAAAATGTCATTGACGGTGGTTGATTTGACGCACAGTGTCATCTTGACAGATTATTGAAGGGGATCAACTCAACCAGACTATAAAGCTACATATGTGTATGTAATACACGAGACGAAATGAATCCATGGAAGCTCTTGGAAATTTGGTTGGAAGTGGTTAAAGATATGGAATATTTATTTCATAAATTTCTTTTGACATACAGTCAATTATCACTTTCTATTTCGAATAGCACACTTTGATCTGCATAGGAACATAGTAATTCAAGCTGCGATTAATTACTAAACTGTAGTTCAAAATTTTAAAAATATTTATATATAGTATCGATAGTTTATTTTAAGAAACCATTGACGTCATGTGATTTACTACACTTATACCCGTACAAATTATCACAATTGCACATCGTGAAAAGAAAATTGTTAATGTTCTAATAATGCTAGTTTTTCCGAATAGTGAAAATATAGCTGTTACACTGTAACGTCATCTTCTCCACAAACTTAATCAGTAATGAAATTTAAAATTTCGCCGCAGAAGCGATGAATTCCGTTCACCTCTTTTGGTGCGTAACGTCAGCGTTGGATTTCAGTTGAACTTTATTCAGAGTCTTGTTGTCGCAACAATAGCGTCACGTTGGCGTCACGTGGTCGCCTCAGTCAGACCTTGCATGACGTGCACGTTGCCCTGTAGCTGCTGCCGACTTCTGGATAGTAGCATCAGGTTGGAGGCGGTCGTGTTTCCGTTTCCCACGTGCTCGGGCGAACTCTCTTCGTCCAGGGAGGGAACCATGGTGCTCTGATCTACCTGGGAGATCCGATGGGGGGCGTTGCTGACGTTGTTGACGTTGCTGACGTCAGCGATGGTCAGCTGGTCAAGTCGATCGAGGCTATCTGTTGTGCGTAGCAAGAATAAATAAATAACTTGAATGAAACTCGTGCTGTTGACATAAGAATTCAGTTTGTTCAAACAATTATGCTGAAAGTACAATTGAAATAGCAGTACATTGTACTTTGATAACTTTACCAGATGATAAAGGTTGGGTTATGGTGCGTTCACGTGGCCGCAATTATTGTTTAGCAATTCAGAGCGTTATAAAATATTGTGTTGATTAAGCATAATTGTGGTCAAGTTAACGCTCCATAGCGCCATAGCGCTTCAGAGCGTTATAAAATATCAATTCTACTGCTTCAATTCGAAACATGGTTGTGTCATACGGTACTGTTAGCAAAACCATTCATTCCTTTTAAAGAGTTCAAGTTAACAGTAATTCCAAAATAAAGCGAAAAATGAAGTTGACCATTAGCTTCGTATTCAACCGAACAATTTCTACGACTATGGTTCGAAAAACGTGTTAGGAAAATTCGAAAAATGCACTAATTTCGATGGCGATTGCGTAGAAAAGTAGACAATTAAATTATTTTTCTAGTGCGTATTTTAGTTTTTTTTTCTTACGAGACATTCCATTCTCAAAATAAAAATAAGCGTCACTATTTTTCTATCTAAATCCACGTATTTTTTTGACTTGCCAAAGGATTCATCTGTGGTATCTCCTCTATCGATTTTTAAATTGGAGGCTGACTTTCTCGGCGGGAAGTAGTTAGGTCTCTTAGGATTGGACTCGGAAAAGATTGGCGAGAGTACGGGTGGAACTGGTTGAACATCCGGCGGTCGCGTTCCGTTGGGTGTCGGCAGTGGGAATGGAAACTGCAAATGAAAGTGAGATTAGTTGAACATTTTGTTGGAATGATCAATGCTAAAACCACTAAACCCATGCAAGTATGCATTTAATACCATAGTATAGAAATTATATATTTTTCAAATTTTACCCTTTTCTTGTGGAGCACCGGAGTAGTTAGAGCGGATCCATTCATAAGTCGTGCTAATCCGCTGCAGGTTTCACGACGAATACAAAACGTATTAGCGCAACATTCGTGATTTAAACAAAATATTAGGACAGTTGCATTTTGCTCATACAAATGCGTTAAAAATCAAATATAATACGTCAAATTTGGCCACAAGTGGAAACGCTCGATAAATTTACAAATTAAACACTCCTAGGCAAAGTATTAGTATTTTAGTTTTTAATAGTATTGAACTAATTTAAATACCCATCAACAAATCTAAAATGAATTCACCAATAATGGAATGCTGTATTAATTTATTAAAAGTAAAGATGTTTCAGGAGTAATGTTTGCGTGCATACTGTTTTAGATAGATGTCATGGGATTTCGATTCAGAATATATACTGGGAATGTTAGGTGGAAATTATATTTGACATTGTTGGTTTTCCCTCACAGGACAAAGTGACCTACGAATACCGAAAGGGTGTGCACGAATATGCAGCTTTATTTATCATGATTGTTTTTAAGTATTAGTTCCGTTTGTGATGAAGAATGAAATGAAGTAACCAATAAGCATTTGTTTTCTACAAATTATTTATTAAAACAAACCGCATAATTACTCTATCATACAAAAAAAATGATGCAACTATTTCAACTACTAAAATTCACCATACCATTCATTGTTAGCTACGACATATCACGTGCATTCTGCAATCGATCATCTTACTTCTTCGACAGGTAGACATGCAACACATGTTCCACGAGCAGTTTATATCCGAATTTGGAGAAGTTTGAGAAAATCAGCTTGGAAATATGGGAAAATTGCAAACTGAAAATAACTTTGGAAATATGGGAAAATTGCGAACTATGCGAATAAATTTAAGAATAAGAAAGATTCGAAATGACTTTTCCAAAAAAAGTAACAGAGTTCTGTAATATGATTATATATTTTATTTTTACAGTTGTATTCATCAGAAATATTAACTGGTTTCCCGAGTCCAAAAATGCACTCTGCAAGCATAGAGGACAAGCTGTCCCAAGTTGCAGACGTTTATTGTAAATCCGCAGAAAACGATTATCGAGAAGATTTGATTCGATTTAATATCGGCCGATGTTGGGCTTCCGCAGCTGATAGCTATTGTCGATTCCTACATCTAGGGGGATGCTGCGAGATTATCCTCATTGGCGAACTATAACCACCTGCGTTCTACACACAAGAAAAGCAAAATGAACATGAATTTAGCCATCATGCAAGAATGTTTTTTTTTTTTTTTCGCTTAATAGTACGATAGCGGGCATGCTGTGACTTAAACCATGCAGGAATGAAAATAAAATGGTTTGTTCTTTAAAAGGGAAGAGTCCTCCACAGTGGACGTTAAAATAAAATGAATATATAGTAAAGACGAAATGGCGAGGTGAGTGAAGCATGTGTCACCATGTGGTCATGTGGTCGGTGGACGGCTGTTGTAAGACCTTAGGGTTGGCTTGCCGTAAACATGCTTTGACATGAGTGAAAATCTGATCCCTGAGTCAAATGTCACTTTTACACCTTTTTCCTAACAGTTTTTTAAAAATAATTCAGTGTATTTTCACAGTTGGTGATTGTGTGACATGGGAGATTAATTTATACGGTATTTTATCTATTTATATATTTTTATATATTTTTTGGACAAATACTATTTATATATTTTTAAAGCATATTTATACATATTTTTATTTTTTTTATATATTCGTATATTTATTATTTTATATTTTTAATAGCACGTAGGGGATCAGAAATAATAATAATAAAAATTCAGCGGACAATAGACATTGGACTAAAAACGGCTGAACTAAATCACTAATCGCGAAGCAAAAGCGGGGGTGGAAGCGAGTGGCACTAACAATTAAAAATGCGGAACAAGAATAATCGTGAACGATATGAATAATCATGAAGATGATGTCGGTTTGACTATGTGTAAACAGTAGCGAATATGTGTCTTACACGGAAGACCCCCTCGTCGACTGCTGTCCCCGGGAGTTGTTATACCACGTCTCCAGATTCCGTCGATCGGCCGTGCGAATGGAGCGCCGTCTGGCGGCCACCGCGTTGATGTTGCGCACGCCCTCCTTGATCCGCTGTTCCAGCACGTTGTTGGGACGCTCGCCGGTCGATCCGTTCTGCTGGACGATGGGTGGAAGGGAGACGGGGGCGCCTCCTGAATTGCGTAGGCTGGACGGCGATGAGTCGGACCTGAGCGGGGTGGGATGGAGTTGAGGTGGACGTTGGTGGACACGGGACATGACCAATGAGCTTACTGGGTCCTCCTAATTCGAGCTTACTTACCCTCGTGATGGTGGCGTGTTGCCATTTGAGGAAATTCCGTTGGTTTCCTGTCGGCGGATAACCATCCTGTTGATTTCGCTGTAATTCAAGAGTGCATTGTTCTTTATAGTCGTGTTTATAGACATAACCTTTCATTATTCAGAAATTGGAGGATCAATTAATCCTTAATATTTAACTGATTTATTTCATCAAACACGATCGACCAATTTGTCGTTTAATATACTGTATATGCAGTGTTGGGTAGGAACGAAACGGAAAAGTTCCGTTCTTAGAAATTGATTCTTTTTTTGAGCAACTTAAGAACACCTAGGTTCCTTTTATTTCTGTAGGAACGGGAATTGGTTCCTTTTTTCATCGAAGGAACAGGAACTGCGAATGGTTCCTTTTCAAAAGGAACGAACCCAACACTGTATGTGTACCCGTATACACTGTGTATTTATTTTAATTCTAGGCTCGATTTTCGCGTAAAGATTGACAAATCCAATTTTAAAATGTCGATTCACTAACTTGTTGGAAGGTGGCGTGGTCGCCACGGCAACGTCGTCGTCTCTTTCTGATGCGCGAGCGAAAAATGTGCTGGGTTCCCTGAGAAACAAAATTTGACAATGTGGTCAATCACGAGTTCGAACGGAAAATGTTATTTGATGCATTGTTTATTATTATTATTGCGATATGGTATCGTAAGTATCTTAAATTTCGATCCTGTCACTTGAAAAATATGAATTTTGCTGCTTACCTGGTCAATCGTGGAAGCTTTTTATTCGAGGCTCGTCGTGGTATCCTCCCGTTAGCCAAAATCGAACGGTCGGTACCGAGCAATATTGGCTGCGTGATGTCATAATGGGGGAAAAATAATTTAGTCGGCGTTAAAATTGTCTGTACATGTTCATTTGAGGGAGCTCATTTGTCTGCAGACATGCATTTATGGCTGGAGACATACAGTAGATGCCGGTTGAAGCCAGGGGAATTTCAATTAAAAAAATTACAGTGGTGTTCCACTTACTTTGGTCGAGGCAATACGAGATTTAGCAGTCTGTATTCTTTGATTCATCTCGTCCATGTCCATGGCATACTGTTGGTACAGATCCAGAAGTTCCGGTGGGCAAACTAACTCGCTATCTATAGGCATGGAACGTGACTAACATAAGTAAGAACCACTGTGATTCATACTGTATACAATACAGTATATATAATGCTAATAATTAATTTACGTGAACATAAAATGATTTCAAAGATAACATTTAATCGTTGCTAAATATACCTGCGTCCCCATTCGCCAAAGCTTACGTGAAAGTAAACAAAAGTAGTATAGATTAACAGGGAAACTCCAACAATTATTCAGTGAAAATATACGTGCTTAGCTAGCTGGTGTCAAGTTTATAAATTTGGAAAGCGACAAAGATGACGTGATCAAAAAACAAACGAGTTGAATATATTTTTATCAAGATCATTTTGTCAATATCAATATGGCGGAACCATATTTGCATAATGTACATGTACACAATGCATTACTTACAGTTAATTATATCCTTCTGCCTGGAAATAATCTGGTCACACAGAGTTCGTTGACGGTCGTAACGTAGCAACATCATATCTTTTCGTCTCAACTCGTGCTCTTTTAACAACGTTTCCGCTTGCATCTCCATTTCTGAGCACACGCGCGTTAAAGAAAACGTAGTATACTGTTTCTTGTTGCACATTTGCTTTCAAAAACTCAAAATAAAGACAAAGTAATAAAAATATTTTGATAAATGTTTTGAAAAAATTTCGACCAAAAAGTTCGAATAGGAATTTTTAAATTTCATGTAATTTAGTGTACTTGAAACAAAGAGGCCTCAGGTCATCGCCTAGTCATGGTATTAAGGATACTTTCGATTTCCAGTTCATGGACTTTACAGAGTAAAGATAGAACTTCGCGCTGTTCGTCATTGCCTATTCGGTATGGAAGATCCTAAAAATAAATAACGAGGAGTAGTTTATATTATTTATGATTTAAATAAGATACATTTAAACAAATATTATTTCGAGTAATATGATTGTTGGAATATTGGAATATGCCATATTCAAGAGAATGAAACATGTGCTTTAATACGGGATTTACATTATAACTTTTGCTCGGCGAATCTTTGCTTGGCGAGCAAATTTGACGTACTTTTCGAGTGTAAATGGATGATCTGAGTTGGCATAATCTTGTTCGGATTTCTTGAAAAAATTATAAAAATTGCTCGTCATGAAAAATTCGCCGAGCAAAAGCTCTAATGTAAATCCCGTGTAAAGAAACTTTTGGCGCATAGCGTTCACTTGCCTCCTCCAGTTTGTTGGCGCGAACGCGACACTCTCGAAACTGTCGTTCCACTTCTTGCCGCACTTGCCAGTAGCGCTGCTGCTCGTCCTGAATGAAAACCAGATCGTCCCAGGCCTTGCGCACGTGCTCGGGTTCGTTGTCGGAATCCTCTGCGCACGAGAAAGAGGGGCGGGGGTGGATAGGGAAACGCCACCAAGCGGAGCGTTTGCGAAACAAGAGCGAGCCAACATTTTTTGAAAAAATCGTCGATCGAATGACGGAGAAGATCGTACATGCACGTGCAAACAAATACATGCATGGCCTAAGCGTCAAAATTGTTGATTTGAAAAGCGGGTGGATTGGGGGGTTTGGTAGATGTTTACGATCGCATGCAATTCAGGTTTGGTTAGTTAAATTTTCCCTTATTCTGGCTGGCGGACAGTTTAACCCATTTTATTTGTCAAAAAGTTAGGATTTATTTTTTAATTAAATTACCGGTAATGAAATATTGACCAAAGCTCTGTAGTTTTAAAAAAATAATGAAAAGATTATTTTTTTTTGATAGCCCACCAAATAAAACTAATATCTATTCTGACCTACCAGATTTTTTTTCTATCCCCCTCCCCCTTTCCTCGTAGTTATTTTCCCTCTTCTAGATAAAGCTACGGTGCTGATACAGGTGAACCCTAATATAGGTAAGGCCCGGGTTGCCTTCTCGGTGTTGGACAGACCTTTCAAAACGTCCCAAAACTCCTCACCCGCGTCTCTCGAGAGACGTTCATCCCTCGAGGCCGCCTTGCGGTTCTTGTCTGTTTCCCATCTAGAAGTCAAACAAGATGAGAGTAGTAGAAACTAAAAGCCACTACTGACTATCAAATGTCTTTTTCTTATACTACGATTTATCTATAGAGGGTATTGAAATTCTATTTTTTTTTTGCCAACATGCTCATTTTTGCATCAATTTAATTTCAGGACAAAATTGATTGTATTTATTGTTACATTATATTCAATATTATCCGAAATTATTCTCCAAATACACAAATCAGTTAGATTAACTAAAGGATAGTGACTAAATTCTCCTTTCAATCAATAGATAATCGATGGTAGAAGTTAATTGGCGATACCTTAGTTGATGTTTTAAATCACAATTGCATTGGGTGACAGAACTGCACCAATTTGTCGAGGTTTAAAATGTACTTACTCTTGGACAATCATGCTTTGTTTTTCGAATTCGATGCTCAAACCCAAAACGTGGTTATCGATACTCATAAGTTGTTGCCTGAAAATGCATTTATGACTAACTTTATTCGAATGTTCGTTTGAGATTTTACCATACTGATCTGTGCTGACAAATTTTACAATTTAAAATTTACATTTAAAACAAAGAAAATAATATATCAATGTAAATTCTGAATATTCTCTTGCCTTGATTCCATTTGGTCGCTAAAAATCTTCATTAAATCAGCCTTCAGCTTTCGCATATCTTCCGGGCTATCCTTCTTTCTTCTTGCATTATTACCTGCTGTCGAATAAAAAGCGAATACATCGTAAAAATTAATAATTTCCAAAAAAAAACCGTGGTAAACAAAAGAGAGTCACTTATGTAGGATGGTTTCTTTTACCTCGTATTCCCGCGGCTTCCAGTTCTTCGGGTGATGTATTTATCTTCGTCTTGAGCCGATTTATTTCATGACGAAGTTCGTCAATGACGGTTTGATATTGAGCCACGTGATAACTAACGTCTACCACGTTGCGGCGAATCTAATAATAAAAATAATTCGAAATTGCGTGACTATTTCAAAAAATTTCGACCACACTTATCTGATCGTAATGCAGAATATTAATTTTATCTGTTTGAAATTACAAACATCTAATATACAGATTATTTATTTTGGAAAATGATATATTTGTTAATTAACAGGACATATTTTTCAAATTACAAACAGCAGGTGAATTTGTTGCACCCCTCACGTATGCAACCATCTATAGCCCATACAATCCTATAAAATAAAAGACGCTTCCAGCTGATTTGTCAGGACAAAATTCTGTCCGAACAAAAGATCTGTCCGAACAAAAGATCTGTCCGAACAATAGATCTGTCCGCTCACCTATGTAGAGAGGAGGTAAGGGTCACACCTTATTTTCAAACTTTTCGCGAAAAAATTCCACTAAAAAATTTCTGTTCATAGGGGGCGCTGCATTACGTCGTGAATGTCGTTGATATTGTTATTTACTTGAAAAATATCAAAATGCAATTCAATCCTTAAGGAAAACTGTTTTTCATTAGCAATTGCATTTTTTTTTCAAACGAATAACAGTCTGCCTCTGTTTATTTCAAACACTGTCTATAACCTGGGAGTTTTCTGCCTGTCCTCGGACAGGCTTTAGCGCTAGTCAGTAATAATAGCCCATACAATCAGCTATAGCCATAGCTACCACCCCCTGTGAACACGCAATTACTACGAGCACCACTGTATTGCCCGTTTGCACATTTGCTGCCCCGTGAATAAACAACGCATTCCCTACGCGTACCTCGCCATTCGCAATCAAGAAACATAACGGGTTAATAACGCACATGTGCTGCCCCGTGGAAATACGCAATCACTACGCGCACCTCTATATACCCTGTCAAGATTCGTATTTCGTAATGTGACAAACTAATATGCGCTTCTTGCGCAAGTCCCATCGTTGTACTTTTGAAATCCGATATTGGTTACTCTTATCTCTTTCTGCGCGTTGCATTTTAAAGTTGACAAAGACTACCGTGATTTATCTAATGTCTAAATGTCTATATATCTAATGTCTTTTCCTTGTCGAATGTCTTATTTAAAAGCTATTTACTCGTTCGAATTACTTACTTTGTTTCGAATATTTTTGGCCCGATCGGCGTAGACCAGGGTGTTCCTGGATTCGTCGAAATGCGAGGAGGACGGACTGACGTGAGCAATCATCACAGTTCTACAGTTGCCACTGAGGGCGTCCTTGAGCAGTCGGGTCAGCTTGCTGTCCCGGTAGTTTACATATTTGGATCCCCTGTCCGCTGCACTCGTATAAAACACAATAACATTGTTCTTAAAAATAAATTCGATTCCCTGTTTTTCTCTACAGAACGATCTTGAATTTAGTTGCATTTTTTTCAGTCTAAATTTGGAGATTCGCACGTGACTTTCTTACCTAGGGCATTGATGCAATTCCCCAAGGCTAAGAGTGAGCGATTAATGTGTGCACCTTCCACAAGACGTTTTCCTCGGTTCTGAAACATTGAATTGAAAACCATTGTTTTTTTTTAAAGAACAAGGTGTTATATTTTAAATATAACAGTTCCAAATTGTTCTGCGTGTAAGAAGGGAGCTATTGTTTAGATAAGCACTTACCTGCGTATTGGAGGCTCTCTCCGAGCCGGCCAAATCGATCATGTAGAGCTTTCCGTCTTTCTCGACCGTGTCTCTTTCGTCACCACCAGGTGACTGGACGCGGCTGTTTTGTCTGACGTTCACCTCCAGCAGAGCGTGGGAACGAGACGAGGTCTGATTGGCTGACGTGGATTCGATGGTGCGAGCCTTGTTGCCCTTGGCCAACAACTTCACCACCTTAAGTAAACACAGCAGATGGGGGAAATATTCAAATAGACTGTCAAGTGTCTCGAGGTCAATGCCTCGAGGTAGGCGACCGTACGCTCGTACAATTCTATAAAGCAACCACATCAAAAGGTCAATGTATCTTATCCACTCAAAAACAATTTAGAATTTCTCTTTGATGTGTGTTCTTGCTTGTAAAATAAAATAATAGGATTCAAAAGAATAATATTCAACCACTATATACATGTATGAAAAAACATCATAACGAATGGGATTCATATTCTTAACCGTATTCCTATTGCGACCGACTGCAATGCGGGCGGTCCCGGGTTCGATTCCCGACGCAGGCTTTCATTTATTCGATTCTGGGGTACTGGTGAAAATGTGCCCCTCACATATTGTCATAGCGACACGAGGGGCACAGAATCTCCTGTAGTGGTACAAAATGGGTGCGTTTACAAATTTGCTGGTGTACCTCACTGGTGGACGTGGTGGACACCTTGGTGATGCCCGTGACCTGCACCTTCCTGGCGTCCTCCCTCAGTTCCAGATATCCGGACGCCGGATTGAGCAAGTCTCGAATCATCTCGTTGTAGATTTCCAGATAGGTCATAGTGACGGTGCAGTCGAGCTGGTCCGATGTTTCCTCCACCCGCTGGAAGAGGTCGTTGAGAGCGCGGACCATAATCCCCGGCTCGCGGTCCGTTCCCACCATGGTGTACGTTTTGCCGGTACCTATTCGAAATACGCCAGAAACAAAACCCTTAGTTAGTTGTCTGCTATTTTTTTTTTAATCACCGTAGCGCCTAGTGCACTACATGATTACTGCACCCTTGTGTCTCTATGAAGATGTGCGAGGGGCAGAGAAGGGAAGGGATGGGGAATGGCAGCTGGAATAGCCAGACTGCAGGATCCACCCCTAGGCTCTGGACTAACCTATTTACTTAACTTATAATTCATTATTTTATCGGGATGGCGTTTCTAAATGATTAGCCCAACAGGGAGGTTATATACCTGATATAATTAATTATTGATTCAGCTATATTTGTTCAACGAAGATTAACTGTATTGTATATTAGTACGAGTGTATATAAGTTGTTTATTTGAGATATTAGGGAAATATTTCTCCTGTGGCTCTCGTTTAAATGTGCGACCATTGTTTGCGAAAATGTATATTTATTCTTGTACTATGACAGCTCGAATTTAGAAAATAAGCTGAAAATCAACCAAACTCCAATATAACTATCGAGAAAGCGAGCTTATAAAATTGGTCGTACTCAAACAGTACGCTATGTGTACATTTTACGATACGATGTGCCATTGATCTCTTATAGTAACTTTGTTTCCAAATATGAAATCGTAAAAAAAAATAATGCACACAGCAACAGGCTGCACTCAAATTTATTTAGAGCAACTAAATAACTAAATATTAAAACATAATACTTCCTTTCTTTAAAAAAAATGAGCCTCTCTATGACGTCAACAAACGTCAGTGTTTAACAGGTGAACGGCCTTCATACAATTTATATAACTGACCACGGAAGCCATTTTCCAACAATGGGGGGTATGGTCGTACAAAAGTGCGAGTGCCCGCTAATCGATTAAACGCGTGTATTCGAATTGCGAGCTATAACCGCACGCGGTTCTGTTCGCGGCCATTAAAAATTAAACCCGACCAGTTAATTATACATCGAGTGGATATAAGTGACGGAACCGTCGTTCACACAGTTCCACGTTTAAATAATTGACATTGTTCTGATTGGCTCGGGTTACAATTACGCGGCTGACAACTCGGGGTTCAATTCGGTTATGGCCGAGATTACACTCGCACAGGATATACAGTATTTGCAACACGTACGCGAGAATCGCGAGCGTATAATTATTTATTTCGGGATACGCGTCACTCTTGATCGATCGCGCTGATTTTCCGCATTGGGTACGGCTGGTGTTACTATATATGCTGCTCGCTTCGTTTACACGTGCTCATATACACGTGCGGCATTTATATATATATCGTAGCGACGGTGCACGTGTGCGCACCCATTTATTTCCATATTAGTAATGTGCCAGAAGTGCGATGACCGCAAAGAATAAGAAGAAAAAAAAATTACTCGCACGTGTATACTGGTAAATCGGATAAATATATTGCTACTGAGCCACTAAGGATCTCGTATACGGGGAAACTGTGAAGTTGCTATGGGTTTTTGTTTGTGCTTGGTAAACTCGCAGCATTATTGCATTGATGGTGTCTTGAATTCGCAGTTATTCGTGTCAATAAGTTATATATATATATTTTTTTTAGTCAAGAAAATATAATACGTATTAAAAATTGAAATGAACCATTATAAATTACAACTACAATATACAGTATACCCGCAAGCAGTCCCATTTGGGGATGGGGGGCTATGGCGGAGTTGGTGAGGAAAAAAATCTTGAAGATAGATAACATTGACATTTTACTCGCAGTACTTCTCGAAATAAAATAATTAAAAAATTCTCGCATACGACGTTATTGACGGTCGATTTTCCAACGGATACCGTGCACGTACAGTAAACATGGACCCTGTCTTGTGTAAACTGCAAAAACGCGAATTGCTATTGTTTTCTTTTTAAATCACCGTAGTGCCTAGTGCACTACAGTAAGATACAGTATTTACATAGTCTTTCAGTAGGTAGTTTTTACTGCTTCTCTTGCAAGTCAAGCTATCGTAGATGTTCACATATATCAATTTTCTGGCAAATACAGATACCGTTACGTCAAGGGCGGAAATATGTGATTAGATTTTTTATTTAGCAGATACAATCCAAAATAATATTTGACAAATTTTATTATATCATTATGACTGAAATCGTTATGCTTGTCAAAGATATTTTGTCAAGCAACGGCATACAAAATTAAAAGATCCCCGATTTCCAAAACTTACCGGTCGCACCATAGGCGAACACGGTGGCATTGTAACCGTTCATCACCATGTCCACCAACGGCTGGGTGGTTCTTCGATACACCACCTCCTATAAAACATATAATCGCTTTTTAATTATCGACAATTCTGTCGACAAAGACCTCAGCACAACAAAATTTCATACAGCAACATTTTTAACCTCTACTATTGTTTTCCACAGCTAATTGTATCCCGTTTATTAGACGGGCTTCTTCTATCCGCATGTACAGTGCATGTAAATATCTCTTTCAATAGAAGCTCCCCAAGCTGTTGACATCCAAGTTATACAAGCCTGTATACGTAGTCATAGACGATTCAGAACTTTCACTCTGATAGCATCTCCATAGGTTATTGACAGTGCTGGGTACGTTCCTTTGAAAAAGAAACTCGTTCCCGTTCCTCGTTCCTTCATAAAGAAATGACCGAGGACGTTCCTCGTTCCTTCATAAAAGGAAAGAAACAAGGACGTTCCTCGTTCCTTCGATTTAAAAAGACAAATACAAATTTAGTGTTGCAGTAATTTAATTTATCCACGCAATTTCGTAAATTAAAAAAGTTAGAAGCATTTTTGGTCATATAAGCAAATAATCCTTCGATATTCTTCGAACATTTCGCCATTTTCATTTCTATATAATGGAACGTCCAAAATCCATGGAATTTCCTAAAAAAAAGGAACGAGGACAATCCAACGTTCCCTTTTTAGAAATAGGGACGAGGAAATTCCAACGTTCCTCAGAAAAGGAACCAATTCCTTGAAACGAGACGTTCCTTTACCGCTCCAACCTAGCACTGGTAATTGTATTGCGTGAGTAGTAAATTTCGACTCAGCTTTGCTCGTATTCAGTCAGTCCACTAGGTGGTGTATAGGGCAGTGGGCCACGCTGTCCGTGATAGCGTGATACGCGGCAACGCGATTGGCTTACCTGCAGTGCATCCCCGTCAAACGCCACGTCGAAGGTGTACTGACGTTCGTGCGGCCTCTTCTGACTGATCTTTCCGTACTTGTCATCCTGGGGATCGATCAGCACCACCATCTGCAATTTGGAGGGAAAAGGAAGGCGGAATGAGCGACCGATGAATGAATGTCGAACAAAGGGGGATGATAAACCAGTTATGGAAATTGCCGCCCCTCTTTCGGATGGCAGAGCGTTGTCACGGGCAAACCGTAAAATTTACGCCTCTACAACATTTGCCTCTATTTCGCGTGGCGAGCAGTCTAATTTTAGAGGCAGGACGCGACAAATTAATTATAATATTTTATATGAGTGAATGAAATAATTAAGATTTTACCAAGAAAATATATCTGAACGATACCCGAAGAAAACAACTCCGATAAAAATGCAAAACCTCTGCTACTCTCTTGTTTATGGGCCCACCGGGTTTATTATTGGTTGGTTAGTCAGTTCTGGGACTGGTTTTAACAGCAGCGTGTCGTCTCTGGACCCCGACCCTCGATCCCCCGATACCTGTGTTTTTCTTGGCAGAATGCAGAGGTGGTTTGCCATTGCCTTCCCCCGCGCAGTACCACGAGCCAATCAACGATCGGTTGCAGTGGGAATCGAACCCAGATCCGCTGGTTGGCGAGCGAGTACGCTACCTCTCGGCCATATACGGATGTACTGGTTTATTATTAGTCATTTCAATTTTATAAACGTAAAATGATTGATTGGTTAGTCATTCTTGGGACTGGTTTTAACAGCAGGGTGTCGTCTCCGGACCCTGACCCTTTATCCCCCGACACCTACGGTTGTTCTTGGCAGAAATACAGAGGTGGTTTGCAGCGCAGTACCACAAGCCAATCCAACAATCGGCTGCGCTGGGAATCGAACCCAGATCCGCTGATTGGCGAGCTAGTACGCTACCTCTCGGCCATATACGGATGTATTGGTATATTATTAGTTATTTCAATTTTATAAACGTAAAATGATTGATTGGTTAGTCATTCCTGGGACTGGTTTTAACAGCAGGGTGTCGTCTCCGGACCCTGACACTCGATCCCCGACACCTACGGTTGTTCTTGGCAGAAAAACAGAGGTGGTTTGCCATTGCCTTCCCCCGCGCAGTACCACAAGCCAATCCAACAATCGGCTGCGCTGGGAATCGAACCAAGATTCGCTGGTTGTAAGCGATCACGCTACCTCTCGGCCATATACGGATGTACCAATATAGAGGACGTTGGGAAATTTGGAATGTGACTTCCTCCTCGACCGGTTACAGTTGGCAGAGGGATGAGCGGAATGATTCAATCTAAGCGTTCAATATTTCGCGGTATAATAAGTTTTTATTTATTATTGTATCTTATATGCAACTTTAATCAAGGTCCCTTATGTGGGTTCCCTGGACATCTGCCCGCTTCGCCCGTTTGTCAAAAAGGACCTACTCCAACGAAGGCGATCACGTAAAAATAACATCGGATGCGAACGATTGGTCAGAGTCAACCTGCACGTGACCACCCACGCCGTCGTCCTGCCCCCTATCGCCGGATAGTCGAATCAATCAAAACTAATCAGTCGGGCACCGGTGAAGGAACGGGGGATGGAGGGGTGCTGACTGTCCGCGTGCCCAAGTAGCGAGGCCGCGTGGCGCCATTATCACCTTCAAATAGACCTACCGCGAATATCTCCTCTTCCCCCTTAATGTCAACCGAAATGTATACAGCGCCCCCTAGTCTCTCCACCTAGGACACGTGGCGGTCTCAGGGGTGGGGAGGGGAGAGGGGAATGGATGGACACGTGACGTCGTGCAGAGAACCTCCGTCATGAAACGGCACGCGCGTTAAACTCACTTTTTAAAATAAATCAAATCGATTCAGCCGTTCGCGCTGGGAAAATGAGTTGCAATTGGTTTGTCCGTGTTTCTCGAAAGAACGCAAGCGAACCACGAATTACAGAAAAATTTTTTCGGTTTCATTTCACGTACGTACATATGTACGTACGTGAAATCAAACCGAACAAATTTTTTCAATTTATTAATTCGAAATTATTCTGGTAATTTCGCAAATTGAATCGCAAAAACGCATGGGGTGGATTGTACGATCAGTCTGGCACAGTGGGTGTGGCAACATAGTGCGGTGCGGTGCGGATGATCCCGGGTTCGATTCCCGGCGCAAGCTCTCGTTTATTCGATCCTAGGTGACTGGTGAAAACGTGAAACTCATATATTGCTACAGAAACACGAGGGATACAGAAACTCCAGCAGTGATTTTTCAGTGAGGGGGATTCTTCCATTCCACCTTATCATTTAATCTAATGAACATTTTTTTTACATGATTTAATTTTTTATCAATATCATGTTCACATCATTTTATCATGCCACAATTTATTTGTTACATCATTTCATCATACCAAAATTTTCTTTTTACATCATATCAATAATTCTTTTTTTTTAACATAATTTTCATAATATTGCCATTGTTTTTACATAATTTCATAATATTACCATTTTTTATTACATCATTTCCTCAGATCAACATTTTTGCGCCATCCCTTAATCTTCCATAATTTTCATCAGTTCTCCGCTTCCCAAACAAGTCAAGTTTCCCTTTCCCGATGCCGAACGACGGAGGTCTCCCACGGGCGTTAATCGGAAATGTGATGAGAGGCAGTCTCTGAAATGGCACGTGACCGACGGAAGGCTCCCGTAACACCGATCCGTGTTAAGGAAGGGGTGTTGGTGGAAAGGGGAAAGAGGACGGCTGAAACTGCCACAGATCAATTGGCAAAATCGCAAATTGTTAACCTTTAAGCAAGCCTCATCGCGCCGTGGGGAATTATTTCACTCATTATCTATTTGAGGGGGCGCCGTTTCGAAACCCGCCTTTTTGATGTAATCCGTTGGGCCCATAGGCACACATAACGGGTGGTGGGAGATGGGGGGGCGTAGGGCCTGTTAAATGGAAACGCGTGGGACTAAATTTTATTTCATTACGATTCGATTGCGCCCGACAATCGAATAAATAGTGGTGGCGTGTCTATGTGAAAAATCACGAGCGTATATGTAGTATCGGTATAGATAACCAAAACAAAAATAATTAATTTGCGTTAGCCTTTAAAGGCTTTCCGCACAATATAAGTTGTGTGAGTTTGTTTTTCTTTTTAGGATTTTTATCTAGAATTTCTATCAAAGCTTTCTAGGATTTCTTTGAAGGATTTCTAGGATTCTAGGAGTTAAAATAACATCCATACATCAGTGACATTATTTTCAGTTTTTTTTTTTTTTTGTTTTTTTTTTAAATTGTTGAAGTTTTTAAGTTTTTTAAAAAAAATTTTAAAGTTGTTGCAAAGAAAAAAATACAAACTCATTAAATAAATAAAATAAATAGCATGAATCAATGCGTAATATAATTGAATACAATCTTCTAAATAAACTAAGAAAGCTAGACACAAATAATCTGTCGGTTACACAGAGGATCCACGGTAGCTGACAGATTATCAAAAGTGTCGGACATAATTTTTTTGATTTTATTTATTTATTTTATTCATTGTACTTTTCTTCCTTCAATTTATTCCCTTTTAAGACGGATGGATTCAGTCTGAACCAACTAACCATACATACTTATAGCGAGAATATGTAGGAGCCGTTGGAATGCAATTGCTAGAAGATATATATTTTTTCTCGACCAGAGAAAAATAGAAACGGCAACTTCTTGTGTATATTTTATTAAAATAAATTATATAAAAAACTATTATTACAATTACAAAGGGTGGTAATGGAATCGTAATAATAGTTATTGGTATAATTTATATTAATAAAAATACATAAGAAGTTGCCGTTTCTATTTCTCTCTGGTCGAGAAAAAATATATATCTTCTAGCTAACCATACATCCAAGGTATAACGTTGAAGCATTGTGTGATTGCAAGGCGTTAGGGGCAGCACACATTTCGGATTAATGAAATCTGCGATTGCGGTGTTCGGTAGGAACGGAATTAAAACTCATAATACTGCAACCTGAAAAACATGTGAAATGTAGGCCTACATTTTAATTTTCTCCGACTATGATTCACACAGTAGGAACGAAACGAAAAAAATTCGTTCATTGGAACTGGTTCATTTTTTGAGGAACTCAGGAACGCCTATATCCTTTTCTTAGGAAGGAACGGTTTGGTTCCTTTTCTTTCAGGAGCTGGAACGGTCATTTATTTTATGTGAACAGGGCTCCTATTGACACATCTTTCCACAGTCCTTTAGTTCCCTCAAATGTCCATTCAGCGTTATCACGAACGTAATCACATATTTTTTTGTGACCATCACATCACTCGGTATCTTTTTTAATAAATATTTTTTTAAATAGGAAAAAATAGAGAGACACAATGCTGAACTAGTCCCAGGACTGATTAACCATGAGGATGAGGAAATCAAAATAATGGAAAAGTTCCAGATTTCATTTCTGGAAATCTGGAAACGAAAAAATCGTTTCCAGATTTTTTCGAGATTTTTGGATTTTTTTCAATTTTAAAAGGAATTAGAAATGGCTAGGTTCCTTTTAATTTCTGTAGGAAATGGGACTGTTTCCATTTGTCATAGTGTTTGGTTTCGGATAAATCCTTGTTTTTTTCTCCTAGCGCGTTGGTCGTTATTTGAGGTTCGAATTTCGCGGAGAAAAATATGCGTGCAATTCTTTTAATTTTTCAACATTATTTGACGCTATTTTTTCATAGGAAGAACGGAAACTGGAACAGGTTTCTTCTCAAAAGGAACGAACCTAACACATAATGTTTGTACATGTAATATTTGTACGCACCGATGCCTCAGTGGGTATAGCAACATTCTACGAAGCCGACGGTCCCGGGTTCGACTCCCGACGCAGGCTTCCGTTTTTTCGATCCTGGGGTACTGGCGTCACCCCTGAGCTTCCAGTAGGGAGTCCAGAGCTTAGGGGTGGATCCTGGATAGCCTGGCTATTCCAGCTGCCATCCCCATCTCTTCCCTTCCCTGATTCTCACATATCTCCATAGAGACACGAGAGTGCAGTAATCCTGTAGTGCACTAGGCACTTCAGTGATTTTAAAAAAAAAATAATAATGGCCATCTTTGAGACTTTTCATGTACATAAATTATTGGGGAATCGCCATCTATCAGATACATTACATTGTGCTTTTATCGAAAAGAAAAACTTCATCTCAATCGAGAAAAATTTCGCTCCCAGATTCGTCATCGCAGAGATAAATGACAGTCGCGTGGCCTGCAAACGAAATCAAATATATTTATAGGCGGTCATCAAAAAACGCACAATGGCACACGTTCACAACGCACCAGCAAATCCAATTTAGCGTGGCGTCACAATGCCAGGGCTATTGCTCGATAATGACGCTTGTTCGGATTAATTCGCGCTCATGAATAAAAAAATATCGCGCATCAGTAACGAATCCAACGCGGCCCCTCTGCAGTATCAAACACCTATTAAAGTGAACGGCGCGCTATGAAAATGGACGCGGCAGGCCCAACCGGTGAAA